>JASGAT010396166.1:0-12947 GCA_030220025.1 Chelon auratus
TTAGTCCTGTTAAGGGTCATGGGGGTCTGCTGGAGCCTATCCCAGCTGTCATCAGGCGAGAGGCAGGGGTACACCCTGGACAGGTCGCCAGTCCATCGCAGGGCTAGGTCTACAAATACAGAAGCAAATTTAAAATAAAAAGAAATATCAATTTATGCAAAGCTTTATCATTTAAAAAAATCTCTACATTTACTCTTAATATTATTGTTGGTGCATTTAGAGTTGCATGCATTTATTCATTGAATCATATATTAATTTATCATTTATGATAGTTCGGGTCTTCCGTACATGTCATCACCAGCTAGAAGAGCAACAGTGATGACCAAAAAAAGGAAAATAACTTCAAATGTATGGCTTTCTCAACACATTTTGAGGATTTGAGGAATTTCTTCAAAGTACTGTAGTCTGGAGTTTTAGTGCAAATATCAAACTTAAATCCATCACAGCCTGACCAGAGCAGCAGAAAGAGTATTCCGAGAAGCCCACAGAAAAATGCATTGAAACATTTTCTCTTTCTGCCCTCCCGATGGACAATCTATCAGATCTCAGACTTATTAGGTGTCAGATACAGTGTGCTTAATCATCACTGCAAGTCTGGGAGTCTTTTTTCAGTGTCAGTTTGACAAATAACAAGGAAAATGCAGAACTTTCTTCTTTTGAGATGATGAATTCTACTATTGCTGCTTATGCTAGGTTCAAGATCTGCTGACTGATGGACTCCCTGTAGGCAGTGGTAATTACAATATTTCCACTGTTTGCTCAGTCATTACATGTGCATACTTTAACATTTTATTACACTGAAAGTAAAACGAAGGTATAAATTAGTGATACCTTTGTAAAGAAAAATGAAAAAATACAATCAGTGTCCAAACTGTCAGCTCAGTGCTAATTGGTGAGGTGATCATCAAAGCATCCAGAAAATAGGATATGTATACCTTGTAATATCTACTGTTGAAAATATGTGATGCAGAAACATCTAGCTCCTTCACCCATCTCCTGTGGCCCAGAGCAGATGCTGCCTCAGTTGCCTGTGGGCCTAGACAGAGCCTGGGGATTCTGGAAGTAGGAAGCTTCAAAACACCATTATTGTTCTCCTCCCCATGCCTCTTCTTTTCTGCTATTCTCACCTCCTTCCTTGTACCCTTTCCAGCCCAGGTGGGCAATGGAATCATATCCTCATTATAGGCCTATTTATATGATGCCTTGAAGCATCCAGCACCAATCCACACAAGTGATCATTTCTCACAAACTGCCAGAAATGGAAACAGAGGAGAAAAGTGAGGATGAAGACGACTGAAGCTGGAGGTTAATCCTTTTCGAATTTGCAGCATCTGTGCGTATCAGAGGTGGAAACATATCGCTTGCCATTTTCACGAAGTAGCAGCGCAAACAAAAGAGCCAATGATCAAATGTTTTGCTGCAAAAACTGTAATGTTTTAGTAATTGCTCATTTCCTTTTGAGGCATTCTTACTGTATATCCACACTTGGATATATTTCTGAAGATAACAGTCATCTTCTCCTTTCACTGACAAAATATTTTACAGTTCATTACTGCCTCCAGCTATCAACAGACCGTATGCCCTCTGCTGTGAGCAGAAATGTACTACATAATCTTTGTGTCCTTGCATATGTGCTAGCAAAACACATAAAGAGAATAATATTGTCATGAATGACAGTAAAGGGGCCCTTTAAAGGCACCCTGTGGAGTGCCGATGCATATGGCTGATGCAACTCTGCATCCTGCCAGGATTAACCACACTATTACACAAATACTCAAGTAGCAGTAAAGTACAAAGAAACACAGCAACATAATGACGCACCCACGAAAAAGGAAGAATGCCTCAGGTATTAAAAAAAAAATCCTTTGAAACTGGTTTGAAAAAAAAAAAAAAAAGCTTTGCAAAATTAATGCAAAAGGGAAAGTGCTCAATAGGTTTGCTAGAGCTAAAAGATACAGTCTGCTGCGTAACACTGAACGTAAACATGGCAAGAAAACTTCACCTTGACATTTTATGACCATATATAATGGGAGAAGTAAGAGTTGTTCTCAGTGTTGTCATTCTGTTATTCAGTATTTTATTTGTCAGTATCTGTTTTACTCTTGGGTCATAAAGTATGATGATTCCAACAGCCAAATCAATCCAAATCCAAGCGGCGGTATTGCAAGCAAGTGACTGAATAAAGACAGATCAGATGAGATTAAAATCTACTTGTGGGAGAAAAGCAACAAATTACAATGACTAACTGCAGACATGAACATTTGTAATAAAGTGTGTTCGCTGAAAAGCCAGGTTTTGTAATACATTTTTCTGGACCACCAAGCTTTAATTTATTCCACAGGAAGAAAACACAACAAAGTGAAGAGCAATATGGACACACTAGACAAAGAGCAATTGCACTCACACTGACTGGCTCTGAACAGAGACCTCATTACATCTCATATGTGATCAGTTTGCAGAAGTACATTGGAGCCTTTCAATAGTTTCCTTTAGTGTCTTTCTCACTCGGGGACAAAACAAGCTCCCAGGCCTGTCACAGGGAGTTGAACCAAAGTGGTAAATTAATTCTTCACTTAAATATCCCCTACAGCAGCAGCTGAGCAGAGACTCCATATGCTGACTGCTTTATACAAACAGCGTTATAGAGTGCGGTAGCAAGACAATAAATCATTTTTTCATGACACTTTCAACAGATAGCTGATCTGGGGTTGTTTGTGGAGGAGGCCGTTTCTTCCTTTCTTTGTGTGTCCTCAGAGGAAACGTAGTGCTCCTTTTATTGGGTCCAATTACACTTACATTGTGTGGCTGTACAAAGAATCAGTCCATTAACAAGCCCTAGTTGCTAATGGAGATCTGGGGAAAGGGGAAAAAAACCCATTTACTGGTGTTTTTTCGTTACCCGTGGGATAGCTCTCTAACTATGTTGCAGTGTCTGTATTCACTGTGCTCGCTGCAACATAACAACACTGAGCTCCTGTTCTGTAGAGTGGCACTGCCAAATCCTCAAGGAGGCAATGCTGGCAGTGTTGGCCAATACTGCAATGATAGTTAAGGTGACCCGTACAATGGATAAATTAACAGCAGGATAACTAGACATTGCCACATTGCATTAGGCATTTGTTTTTTTGCAGTTCAACTCAATTACTCCTTCAAAAGAACAACTTTTCTTTAGTTTTTACTGTTTATACGTCAATCAGGCATAACATTATGACCACCTCCCTAATATTGTGTAGGTCTCCCTTGGGCCAAAACAGTTTGGACTCATCAGAGAATGGACATGGGCCTTCTGAGGTCCTGTGGTGCTTGGCAACAGAATCTTGTCAGTGGGGGCCTTTGGGTCCTTTGGGTTGAGGGGAGGGGCCTCTGTGGATCAGGCTTGTTCCAGTGCATCCCACAGATACTTGATCAGTTTGGCATCCAGTGAATTTAGAGGCCAGGTCATTACCTTGTGCTGTTCTTCAAGTTTTTTTGAGTTGTTCCTAAACCGTTTTTGTGTGTGTGTCTGTGTCAGGCTGCATCCTGCTGGGGATGGCTGCTGCCATCAAGGAGTGTCATTGCTATGGGGTTGGGGGTGCCTGGTCTAGGTGGGTGATACATGTCTAAGTAACATCCACATGAATGCCAGGTCCAAAAGTTTCCCACCAGAACACTGGATTGTCAGAAGATGGTCAATGTTATGTACTTCTCCTGTCAGTGGTTTTAATGTTGTGGCTAAAGACTAAAATTGTAGAAATTTCTTGTATATTTTGTTAGTTTGTCTAAAAATATTGCAAATATTCTAAGCACTGATCAGTTAATATTTTTCTCTTTAGTTTTAGTTAACTGTAATTACTTGGCTGACCGTCAAAGGCTGAAGGCTGTTACTGTAAGAAAAACTCAACAATGTTTACTTGCCAGTGTCAAAAATGGGACATTTCAGGGACATATGGGGACATCATGCTCCATTTCAGACGTGTCTTGTCCTTGTCAACAATGTGTTGACGTGTTTTGATCAAAATTATTGACAGCAGCATTTCCCCGGCATCATGACAGCTGTCATCACATTTTCATAGAGTGACACTCTGCTTGGTTCCTAGAAAACTAGAAGCCTGTTGGTTTTCCAACCAAATCCTTGCCCTGAGAATAGCACATATGAAGGGCAAATACAAAAACTAATGATCTGAAATGAACATTATCGTTCTAACTTCTAATGCTGTGGACCTATAGGACTCATTATTGAAGAGTATAAGTTTGAAATAAAGCACTGACCCCTACAAATGGGACTCATTTCAACTGGAAATCTATATGGGAAAATGTACTTCTCTGCCTAATCAGCAGTAATGTTGCTGCAAATCTGTCACCTCAACAGCGAGGACCAGCCGAACAATTCACAGGGCTGCAATGTTGAGCTACTTAGAAATGTTAATTAAGACACAAACTGGAAGAAATTGAATTATACTCTGTGATGTCCAGCATCTGAAATATGCCGCCGCCCTGCCCTCCAGTGCTCCCTCTGTCAAAAGACTGCCAGCCTGCCATTCCATTTGGCTCCAAGCAGGCCAGATGAAGAATGAGCACTTTGCTGTGCACTGACCACAGCCCAGTCAGTGCCGCCGAAGAGTCCTATTCATCATTTGCTCAGGGAAAGGCACACAGTTTTCAAAGATTTCCCCCCAGAAATGCTCAGTCGCATCCGAAAAACGAATCTCACTCTGCCTGTGTTTGCTTGCCTCTGCCCATTATTTGGTTAGTCCCTGCCTGGTGATCGCTTTTTGACTTCACCCTGAATTTCTCCGTTTGTCTAGTTTGCTCTCTTTATTTCTGCGTCTTGGTGATTGATTAAAAATTTCTGCTCTTTGGGAGTGTGTTTTACATTCTCTGAATCTCTAACAAAAAACAACCACTTGACACAATGACCTCTAAGTGCTTCTCAGTAATTATTCACAACAATGGATACTTCTTAACAATAACTCACAGTATAAAGAAATGGCACTCTAAGGCATAAATGAAGGCTCAACCATTCTCCAATCTATTCAAAAAAAATTGTTTGTCTACTAATTGTTTCCTAGTGTGAATGTTATGCTAATGAGCAGCTCACTTGAATGTTATTACTTCCTTTTCAGTAAGACCTGTACATGACCATAGCATAACTGTTGCCACAAAACTACACTGATTCAATCACAAATCATCATAGGTCATCCTCAGGGGACCACTGATAACTGTGTAAAATTTTATGGCAAACTGTTCAATAATTATCATGATATTTTTCTAAAAGGGGGTCATCAAATGGACATGGACTTTCCTTTGAAAACTTCATAGGAACCCATCCAAAGCTGACTAACCAATAGACAGACCAAGGCTAAAAATAACTCCGTTCCCATTTTAATTTGAAACGCTACTAAATTTAACTCTGCTCTGTGATCAGAGCTATCCGAGGTGTTTTGGTCTCCTGCATGGTCACCTGTGATTAAATATGTTGGAGCTGCAGCTCTGTTAGTGAAATGCCAAGTCTAAGCTTCATGAAAGCATCTTTATATTCAGAGACAGTGGTCAGGATAAAATGCACTTTACTCTACACTAATTTAATCCTGCCGAGGGCTGCTGTCACACAGCATTTCAGTTATTTGTGGGAAAAGGCCACAGGAGAAGGTCAATTTACTGAAAAAGAGCTACCATTGATTATTAAAATGTTACTTTTAAAATAGCTGTGGATTTTGACCAGTCCCTATATAAAACCTCAGAGTTCATGTCTGCCACACACTCTCTCGTGTGAATTAGGTACAGGCTTCTCTGCTTGTGTGGATTGTCATTGAAGCTTTTGAGTTTATGTTTCCACTCCTAACTTCGTAAGATTAGCATTACTTAAGAGCCGACAGTTAACTGAAGTGCAAATATTAGCTGCTGAAATTAAAATAACTGAATGACAATGTATCCTTGTAGATTTTGGGCTCTAAAATTCCACGGTGACATGACTGGGAGCCTAATTAGTAGGCAGAATCAGCTACAAAATTAGTAATTTATTACAATTTCTTCTCAACAACAACCAAAAAAAAAAAAACAGGATGAAAAGCTCTGTTCAGCAGTGAAGTTGATAGTGTGAAGCTGAAATTTGAGATGAAAGACACAAATCCTCAGAAAGTTACAGAGTAGGAGCCTGTAAAAAAAATAATAAAAAATACATGAAAAAAATAATAAGTGTATGAACTGCACTAACAGGAACGCGCATCACTTTATAATATACATGATTAACCCATAAACATTTTAGTGCGTTATTAACTCATCCTCTTCCTAGGTGTGAGTTTGCATGTGTGCTTTAATTTGTGTGTGCGTGTCCTGAATCATTTGAAGACAAACCATAAACACCTCGATGAAAGACCTTGGTGGCTCATAAAAGTGGAAATCTGTCTTAGGTGAGGCTTAATCATGGCATTAATCACCCAGATATCGTGAGCAAAGCAGGTAAACATCCCTAAAGGTGCCAAACTCCAAATATCTCATCTACATCATCCTCACCCAAAATCCTGATTAGCAGGGTCTCATTTGACAAAACTATAAATATTCATAAATTAATTTCATACTTTGTTTAACCCCACCTGGAAGGGTTGGCTCTGTGTGAAATAATGATAAGAGCCCAGGGGTCCCATTAGGCTTCTCACTAATCCCAATAAATCCTCTTGCCTCTGCGGTACAGTCCAAGTCGACTTGCCTTGCTTCTAAATAACGGCTGCAGCATAGAGATATTTGTCCTTGATGGCTCACGTTCCTGTCCAACCTGTCCCTAATGAGGATGATCAGCTGGATTGATTAGAGAAATCTTGACGTGAAGACGTCACCTGGGTGACTGGCGGGTGATAATGGGTGTCAAAGGGTCATTTTTAACAGCCCCGTCTGATATCTGACTTTAAAACGTCAGAAGACCCGACTCAATTTCAGCAGCCGCCTGCGGTCACTGTATCAGTAAAACAACCCATGCTCAGTCAAAAGAATTGGTTCAATACAGCGCTTTGCTGCAACAATAATTTCAATGCAACCTCTTTATGCAAGGCTGTCAATTTTTCTTCCCTGTCACCCTAGTGAGTTTTGACATGCTGTGCCAAGCATAACAAGAGAAAACACAAAGTGTCTAAATTGGGAAAGATTTGCATTTTTCATTCATTCTGCCATACAATCTGCTCGACGCAAGAGGTTATGGATCTCACTGTGGAGAAACTAGAAGATTTATATGTTTCTCTATAGAGGGAAATCTATCTAAAATGACAGTTTAATCCTCTCAAACAACTATCCAGCAAGATAGAAGAACAGACTTTCGCGTTGGATATATTCTGAATGCTGGGCATCTTCTCCATTAGGTTGTAAAAGGTTACTATGTTTAACTAATATATGCAGAAAGACCTATTTGAATGGAAGAATAATGTTATTGTGATTAGAAGTCCATAAATTTTGTCGGCGTTGTGAATCTGTGCGTGACCCCAGTTTTATCTTTTGCACAAAATGCTGTATACAGAAGGCAGAATAATACATTTGCGAAATCTGTGATCTCTTGACTGAATCGCTGGAGAAATATAAACTCCTATAAAGAGAATTTTAAAAGCTTCTTTATTCCCACTTCTCAGCATGGGCTCACTGCAAAGCCTTGTTATTAAAGCTCCGTAAGACGATGCACTGGGCTGGATCCTGAAATCTTGCCATAATACTTTTTTTTTTTTTGAATGGGACCACAGGATTTAACAGAATGAATGAATGACTTGGCTCCTCCACAAATGCGCTTTTACATACTCAAGAACCGATGTTGTAACCTTTGTGTTTTGTTTGAACTAATACAGAACCACAATTCTGATGACGTTCAAAAGAAGCTTAGCCTAAATATTAAAATGATTAAACTGGACATACACTACTATGAAAAAGTTGTTTTATCCAAAAAGTTTTATCCAACAGGGATCGTGTAAAACAGTATGTTTCAGATTCATTCTGTAGCTTGACGTCAATCTCAAACACACATCCAGAGTCATAAATAAACTGCAGACATTTCAGCAACAAGAAGAACAAGCAGTCCTGCAACAGATGGTGCGACCCCAACAGAACCCTGAACATCATGGAGATAGTCCTGGATTATGTGACAATTACCCAAGAAACAATTCTCAAAACACTCCAAGCATACCTTTGAGATTAGGGGTTATGCACATGATGTCATTGTCAGCTGAAGTCATCTTCACCCGCTAAGTGGCAGGAAGGCTGACTCACTGAGTGTCAGTGTTCGGCTTGAATGCTGCAAAAAACAAAAACAAAACAACAACACAGGATTCAAAACCTTTCCGCTCTGGAACAAGTCATTTCTATTGAAGAAGAAAGAAAAGCAGCACATTTTCTCAGTTTGTGCTGGAAATGTCCGGTGTGCCGCCGCGCGTCTTCACTCTAAGCACGCAAACATCAACGCTGCTGCATGCCAACACATCTTTCTTTATATCTGGGGTGTCAAACTTGAGATCAAACTGGGGTCACATATAGCCCAGTTTGATCTCAAGCGGGCCAGACCAGTAACATTATAGTATAGTAACTTCAATTGTTCCCTTTGGTTAAGTGCGAAGAAGTACAAGTACATTAGGAAAACATTTTATGAATTACCTGGAATTTCTTAGCCCAGGAGAGCTTAGCCCCCCATGCAATAACAAACCACTGTAGCCCCATAGGTCCCTGTTCCTTATAAGGAAATAGTTAATTAGTCTATGTTACCAAACTACTGGTGCACATACTGGTGCTCATTTAAATCCAGTTCATAGTGTCTTAACAGTACTCACAGTTCCTGGGATGCAGAGTGCTGTTGGATAAAGTTTGGCAAACCCCTCCTTCAGCAGAGTCCCGTCACTGTGGTGAAGAAACACATCCTCAGGCTCCGTCCACGTTAAGCAATCAAGCAATCACTTGCAATCAATTGCAATCCTGCCGTGAGCGTACGATGGGCTTTAAAAACTATCCCAGTTCCCCGGTCTGCAGCTATCCAATGTTTCAGTGGGAGCAGAGTATTAGTTGTAAACAAACTTAGCTAACTTCCAGCTTTCCAAATAATAGCTGGTGTTGTCATCACTTTCATTTCATACACTGCCTTGAAAAGCAACCAAGTGTAAATGGTTTTGCCTGCCTTCAGGCTTTGTGTAATTCCCGGGAGCCGAAAGGAGATCAGATACATATAAATGTCAAAAAACACGATCCCTAGTCACAAGTTAATGTCTTCGGCAAGTTCCAAGAAACATTTTCAAGACCATCTCCTTTTAATTTATTTATTTTTGCTTTGTTTTGGGCAAAAATAAATGCAGCCATATAATCTCTAGGCTGCTAGGCATTGGAGCGTGATCACTCGAAACAGTGATTTAATAAAAGGTACTGTTTGTACTGTGTGTTGCATGTTGCACAAAATGATGAATAAAAATGTATTTGTATTTGTCTTAAAGCATCTTACCATACTGTATTTGCACAGTACTGTTAAATCAGCTCACTATTATGTTTCTGTTCTACCCAGCTTTTATGGACAATTAGTACTAATGAAGTTTATAGTAGCATCAGCATGTAAGATAATTGTACGTCTAGATAGATTTGACCCAGGTCTGTCAATAATTACAGGGAGAATGCATGACTATATCGCTTGCCTTTAGTCACTCTGTGTTCTATGCTAATGCTGCAAAATTTGAACCTTATTTCATTTTTCATACATATTAAAGAAGTGGGCGCATGATTTATTCAGATGACTGAAATTGTTAATTGAGGTCACAATTTGAAATCAATCACTCCTCGTTGCTGTGGGACTACTTCCTTGTTTTCTACCATCATTCATGACTATCTTGGTACATGCCAGTCTGTTCACTCTGATGTGCCTGTAAGCTTGCTTAGGGATTGCTCAGTCTTGCTCTCCCTGCTTATTAATCCTTTGCACCCGAAGCGTCAGTCTAGAGTGGAGATTCTGTTTGGTTTTTAAAGTCCAGACCTGCTATAGATCTAGGTGAAGCAAAGGTTTTAAAAAAAACAAACCAAAATGGATATTTGGACTTTTCTAATCAGCCACTACATTAAAACTATTGACAGTAGAAGTAAATAACATTGTCCATCTTGTGAATATTTATTTATTTATTTGACAGGGACAGTGCACATTAATGAATATCTATTCAGACAGCAATAGACGTAAATAAGCCAGATTATAGCAGCAATGCTAATTTGCATCCGCAGTCCCTAGGCAGGTAACACAAAAACATGATAAGACATAGGACAGGACAATAGATCACAATAAGAGCACATCACAAGACTGTACATTACTAAGAAGATAAAAGTCAATGGTTAAAAGACTGGTTTCCTTTCAACTACTGCTTGAGGTAAGTTTTGAAAGTTTGTAATGTGGGACACTCCCTTATGGAGAGTGGAAGACTGTTCCAGATCTTACTGGCATTTTGTCCAAAGGCTGTTTTACTGTGTGTGGAACCTCACAGTAGAGGAGACCCTGGCCCTGAGACTGCTGTGAGCCCTTTTTTTTTTAAGAAAGTCAGACATGGGAGGTGGGTCAAGTCTATGTAACACCCTGTACATCAAACGAGCAAATATGCAATGTTCTGCTGGGAAACCTTTGGACCTGTCATTCATGTGGATGTTACTTAGACATGTACCACCCACCTAGACCCATTCTGTTACCAGACACCACACGACACCCTCAGAAGGTCAATGTCCGTTCTCTGATGAGTCGCAACTGTTTTGGAGGCACAATGGAGACCTACACAATATTAGGACATAATGTTATGCCTGATCGGAGTAATCAGAGGAGGAATATTCACAGGGAAGCAGGTAGTGAGTGCTGTCTAACTCCTTGAATCTCCTGAGCAGTCTGTTCTGTTTGATATTCTTCAGCTAGGGCTGACTTTAAAATGATAAACTGCGTTTGGAGATGGGGGAAATACTAATCTTTCCCGAGAGATTTCCAAATGCTGCAGTTTTAGTATTTAAATGTTTTACTGCATTTTAAACTGTGTGCTTTCTTTTTGTACCACTGCCTGGCTGTTTTGTTTTTTATTTATTTTTTTCAACAGGTGAAAGTTCAACAAGGTGGTCCAGGCCCCTGGCTTTTTGCCTTTTCAGGACTATTCCTGCTCTGTTTGCTCTCTTCCACAATTCCCACGCTGTCAAAATCACTTCATTATCAGTGTCACCACTCTGCTCCATTGATCTACTTGGTTGCATTATCTGAGCCAATCAATCCCTTGTACTCGTCCCTCAAGTTCATCGTAAACCTGTCACTCACACTTTAGGCAGTCAGTTGTACAACCCTCCTCCTCCTCTCCACCTCCACCTTGTCTTCATTTGAGGTCCCACACCACCGCTACACCACTACCAGTGACTACACTCCCAGGGTCTCATTCCTATCTTGTTTCATAGCCTAGAACTCCATTCCATCGTCCAGTTCCTCATTGGAGTGTAACCAGAAAAAGAAAATACTTTCATGTTCACTGCAGTAGAAATTCCAGTATGACTTCCGTATGATCTCTTCTAATTAAAGATTGTAGCTGAAGTTTTTGAGGAACATTGTCAGTTTGGCGTGTTTAATGGTGCTTGGATGCATGAATGGCCATCTGTTGGCACTGTGAGTGTGTTTTGACCCAATGGATTTGCATTAGGTTGCACCCGTGGACATGTCTTTGCACAATCTGCCACCTTTGCCCACCAAAGATAACTAATTTGATTGATTTAATCTACTGGAAACCTGTATTTTAGCTATCTTATTTTGCATTTTCATTTTTAATATCAACCCCTTTTTCAGTATTAACTTTGGTTTCTCTTTCCAACAACAGCAACAGAAAAAATCTTCATCTCCGAATCCCAGTCTGCTCGACCTTGTGGGCTTGTGTTGCTGTTGCTGAAGTGTGAACAAATTTGTATTTGGTGATTTCCCTGGTGGTGTAGTTGGTCTCCTTATACCGCCATTAAATGTGTCCACCTTTGCCACATAAGATTTGCCATTTACGTGAGTGCTGTAATCTGTGCCTAATGTAGCACAAAGTTATCTTTAGTGCATATTAATTCTCCAAACTGCGTGTGCTGCTGGCCTTAATTAGTACCCGCAGCATAATGTCCTGGTTTTTCTACAACATTTTCACAGACTAAAATGTCTTATTCTTCCGCATATTTAACTGTATATTTAACAACTTTGAAACTTTTACTCTGTGGTCACTGTGTCCACATACTACATCAAAAGTGTCACCATTCGCTCAAAGTAGTCTGGCTGACGAATGTCATAAATCCTTGAAATCTTTTTCACATTTCACTGCCAGGGTCTTAGAATCACACAGAAAAGGACAGCAGGTGTTAAAGGATAACATGCCATTCTGCTGGTGCTAAATTACTAAAAATGTCACGTCCTGAGCATTGAGATGTTTACATATGGCCTCCCTTCTAAATTCACATAGGGATAAGAGCATAAAGATTAAGAGAGGCATAAATTACCCACATTTAATCCGTGAGCGTATGGGGACATTGTTGCTGAGCTTAACATCAGTCCTCTGGTCATTTATGAGTATAGCTCTCCAAGGTGGTTAATTATAACCTTGGTCTTAGGAATGTGATATTATAATACCAAAAGGAAGCTAAACATGACCTACATACCAGCTCTTGTGAACACCACCTAGAAGATGTACAAAAATCAGCCTCAACATTAAAACCACTGACAGGAGAAGTGAATAACATTGACCATCTTGTAACAATGCAACGTTCTGCTGGGAAACTTTTGGACCTGACATTCATGTGGATGATCTGGCCCATGTCCATTCTCTGATGAGTCATAACTGTTTTGGAGGCACAAGGGAGACGTACACAATATTAGGAAGGTGGTCATAATGTTATGCCCGATATGCCTGGTATATATCACTAATAGAAATTAGGACACATTCGTATTAATCCTTGGTTTCAAACCTAACAAATGTGCATACTTTTTGTACCAC
>JASGAT010396167.1:0-44082 GCA_030220025.1 Chelon auratus
TTCATGCTGCTCCTGATATTGTGTTTCATCCAGACTTGTACCAACGCTGATACCCGCCCTCCTCTGCCCACATCTGGCAGCCAGGATTCAAACTCCACCCCTCCCTCAATGTCTGCAGGTGCCAGCTATCTATGTAATCAATCACTGGAAGCCCATTGGCATTTAACAGCAGAGAGGAACGGCGCAACACCACAAATGGACAAACTTAACTCACATTCTTTTTGGTTTCCAAATTTATTTTTAAAGGTTGTTGAATGACTCACGTTAAAAATGCATTGGCCACAAAGAATGATAATTATTTCACATCCACATTTATTAATACACTGCGGCAGTAACTTCTGAACAAGCAGTGCTAACTCATTACTCCTCCAGAGAGATGTTTGAAGCTGCAACCTCAGAAACCTCAGCACCTTCACACCCTACACGCAACACGAGTGGGGGATCACGACTAGCGAACCCACACAGTGAGCTGCTCTGGAGAGGCTGCACAGAGCTGGAGGATAAAGTAGTTTTAGTGTTTTTTTTCTTGCTTAAAATACCACATATGTGGCCTAAAATGAATTTGTTTGAGCAGGACAGGATTGCAGTGCAAATATGTGAAAGGAGGAGAAATGTGTTTCATTTTTATTTGAGCGCACACGTCGTTTTAAGATCTTAAGAGGTTCGTCCCGAGAGATCAATTAAACCATTAATGGATCTAGAGATTCCTCAAATGTCTTTAACAGGTTAAAAGTTATATTTTAGTGACAACACACACTTTGTGATGTATTCCCATGTGAAAATTAAACACCTACCTCCTCGCAGAAAGAGGACGAGCCACGGCAGTAAACACAGAATCAGAGCGAAGTTTGACAGCGGGGTCCAAGCATCCGTTAACAGAGCGTCTACAATCCTCAGTGAACAGAAACCAACTGATTGCGCCTCTTTGCGTCAGTTTTACAGACGTGCAAGACAAAAAGCTTTTGAAGGGACAAGCTGGGAAAACTAACAAACCCTCCCCGCCACCTCCTCCACCTCCTCCTCCTCCTCCTCCCTCGTAGTGCGATCCACTCAGCTCCGCAATAAATCAGAAGATATTAGTGGATTAAACATTAATCAGAGCAGAAAAGTTGTCAGGTTCTCCTTTGCCTTCATCTCCATCATGACGGGCGTGTCAGTCAGTGCACTCTCTGTCACTTTCCCTGTATTCCCTACACTCCTGTGTCTCGATCACAGCAGCGCTCACTCAGCAGTGTTCTTCACCTAACGGCTCAGCCTGTACACACAGCGCTGCTTCCTCCTCCTCCTCCTCCTCCTCCTCCTCTCTTCCTCTGTTTCACTCCATCTCCCTCTCTTTTTCTCTCACCCTGCCTCTCCCCATTTCTCATCCTCACATCTCCTGATTGATCCCTACTCCTTCCAGGCTTTTCTTTTTTTTTCCTCTTCCTCTGCCCTCCTCCTCTTCCTATTAGCTCCGCTGGTCGCAGCTTGTTGCACGGCCAACAGGCGCGCAACGTCTTGTGCGCTCGCTCTCTTCTCTCTCGCTCACCATCGCTCTACCTCTCTCATTCTCTTTTCTCACCCGCCTGTCTCTCTCTCTCTCTCTCTCTCTCTCTCTCTCTCACACACACACACACACATAATTTCACTTTTCACACGCTCCAGCGCTCCAACAGTCACACATATGCTACACTGCTGCAGTCTAATACAAACGGTTCTCAGTGAATGATTTATTTAGAGGAATAACTGCACACTATTGTCTCTAAGAGGACATATGTTACGCAGTTATGTTGAATATTTTCTAGGGTTTGTGCTCAATAAGCTGAATACATCTCATTTAACATCTGCTTAGTGTCTGTGTTCACAAGGCAGCACAAGATATTCCTGTAATACATCGACCAACCACAACATTATGACAGGAGAAGTAAATGACATTGACCATCTTGTGACAATTCAATGTTCTGCTGGGAAACTTTTGGACCTGGCATTAATGTGGATGTTACTTAGACATGTAGCAGCCACCTAGACCAGACCAGGAACCCCCAGCCCATAGCAATCACAATCCTTGATGGCAGCAGCCATCCCCAGCAGGATGCAGCCTGACACAGGCACAAAAACGGTTTAGGAACAACTCAAAAGAACATGAAGAACAGCACAAGGTGTTGACCTGGCCTCCAAATTCACTAGATCCCAAACTGATCAAGTATCCACAGAGGCCCCGCCCCTCAAAGGCCCCCGCACTAACACCATTCTGTTGACACCACAGGACACCCACAGAAGTCCGATGTCCATTTTCTGAAGAGTCCCAACTGTTTTGGAGGCACTAGGGAGACCTACACCATATCAGGAAGGTGGTCATAATGTTATGCCTGGTCGGTTTATATTGATGACTGTATGGTAATGAAGCATTTGAAAAGTTGTACACTACATTACAGCTGAAATTAATCATTTATCATTTTCCTTTTTTTTTTACTGTATTTTCCAACCAGAAAATAAAAAAAATCATAAACGTCTGTCGTAAGTTTCCAGAGCTGTAGCGATGTCTTCAAATTTCTTCAAATTTTCAGCAGTACTGTTGCACTGTTGCTGTGCAGTATTCACTTTGTTACGTAGCTCTGTTCTAAGTGATGTTTTGCAGCATGTAAACACACAGCATATAAAACTTGTATATACTGTAAATCAGTGGTGTCAAACATATGGCCCAGGGGCCGAAACTGGCCCACCAGAAGGTTCAATTTGGCCGTGGGATGAATTTGCAAAGAAAATTACATAGGCGAACTTAAACTGCATTTTTTCAATAAAAGTATCTGCTATTCCTGATCTGTTCACTAGCGGATGCACAGTTTTAGTCAGAGTTGTGGACTTAACAACAACACTAAGACCCAGAACTAAACAGCAGATGGCAGCAAAGTCCAGAAATTGCGCTTATTTTTCTTAAGAAAGCTGAGGCCGGATGTAAAAGGTTTAGTAAAAGGATAGTTCATTATATGTAAACCTTTTTATAACGTACTTCTTTGCACCAAAATAAAGGGAAACATTTGGAGTTGTCGTTATTTATAGGTTATTATACTATTATGTTACTGGTCCGGCCCCCTTTGAGATCAAATTGGGCTGTGTGCGGCCCGCGAACTAAAATGAGTTTGACACCCCAGCTGTAAACGTTGCGTGTATTGTCCTTATCACACTTACAGTAGCTCTCAAACTGAATGTCTGTGAGGGCTCATTTGTAAGATCGGCTAACCGGGTGTGCAGTTCATGTCAAATACATGATAATGTATTCTACTCTCTGTGCTGCTGTGGAAGCATCCTCTTTGAAGCATGAAGGCATCCACTCTGTTTTGGCTAAGGTACAAACACAAAATGCTTTGTAGCAAGTGGATGTGACTTACAGCTCATTAAAAAGCCATTAGCACAATAGAGCATCAAAGTTAAGCCCAGTGGCTGCGCGGCTTTCGGCCCATGACAAGGCAATCATCCTCGAAGACAAGCTGATTGTGCTAATAACCAAAATGATGTTGCTCTCATGAAAGACTTTTAAGAAAGTATGATAAAAGAAAATATCCACCATAACGCAGATTTAACTACCACTAGAGGAAAAAGTGCCTCATGCAAATATTTTTTTTATTATTCCACTGTATATAACACACTATTCAACCGATCTTTGACAGTTAAATAAAGGCCTGTCAAGTTAGACAGTGGTTTCAAATAAGTGCAAACGACTTCCAAAGCAGGAAAAAAAAAAAGGCAAAATCTCATATAATTAGCATCCTTTCCTGCAACACAAAGACAAACTTCTTTTTCAGTGGGTGGGTGTTCAAACCGCACAGCAACAGCGTGAAAAAAAGATTAATGAAGATGAGGCGATAAGATTACAGCTCTTCTGTTTGTTGTCACTCAACTATTATGGAAGCCATCATAACTCCTGACAGGCCTTTACTTTAAGTGCTGGTATGTGTGAGAGTTTTATCATCGTGCTTTCTGCAACGTTCAACGGATTTAAATATGTTCTCTTGGCAACGAAGCCCAGAGGATAACTGAATCATAGAAAAAGAAAGTGCACTTGAAAGGACTGAAGTCACACCGGCAGCGTACACCGGTCAGCCACAACATTAAGACCACTGACAGGAGAAGTAATTGACATTGACCATCGTGTGACAATTCAGTGTTCTGCTGGGAAACTTTTGGACCTGACATGTGGATGTTACTTAGACATGTAGCACCCACCTAGACCAGACCAGGCACCCCCACCCCATAGCAATGACGCTCTTTGATGGCAGCAGCCATCCCCAGCAGGATGCAGCCTGACACAGGCACAAAAACGGTTTAGGAAAAACTCAAAAGAACATGAAGAACAGCACAAGGTGATGACCTGGCCTCCAAATTCACTAGATCCCAAACTGAGCAAGTATCTGTGGGATGATCCATAGAGGCCCCTCCCCTCCACCCATGGGACCCCACTAACAACATCCTGGTGCCAGACACCACAGGACACACTCAGAAGGCACATGTCCTTTCTTTGTTGTCATAATGTTATGCCTGATCTGTGTATACTGCAATAATTTTGCACAACAGCCAAAATTAATACTGTCAAGGTCTGTTAGCCAAAACAATACAGAATTTATTGTACATGTTTTCATCTCCATATCCCAAATCCTCCGTGCACAATCTCACCGAGAGATCAGAACAGAATTACAGAAAAGAAAAAAAAAAGTCATTTATTCCACAAAACAGGCTTTTAGCATGAGGGGAACCCTTTCATCCACCGACTGCACTGTCACGATCTGAAAAATGTAACAGCCACTCTCATATAATGAACAGACAAACGGCATTTGGGAAGAGAAAGGAAACAGACGGTTATCTGATACAGCGGCTGGCAGAGCAGACAGCCAAACCCAACATCCCGCTGCGTTGACTGGAATTAGCGTCACGCCCTGAAGCAATTTAAGATCTGGTAGGCTATAAGTTGTTTCAATACAGATAAGAGAAGTTCTTATTTTTAGTTTTAGGACAAGTTTATTCTTTCCAAAAAAAAACACACCACAACCCAAGAAAGTGGAAGTTTACTACACTACATCTTGCTGGTCACAGTCTGCTGTTAGCCTTTGTATTTAAATCGGGGTTGTGTCACTGTGGTAAACAAAGGAAACACAGGGAAATTGGCTCAGTGGAAGCAAGCAGACAAACATCTGATTTAACACCAGCATCCTGGAGGGCATAAATGAGGACCCCTGCAATCCCTGTAAGACACACACACACACACACACACCCACACACACACACACACTGGCCTGATTTTCATAGTGACTTTCAGCCAATGTCACACAACAATGTTCAGATCCTTCAGAGAGGCGGTGGCGTCCGTTAGTTGTCATCTCCAAAAGATAAAACCATTCCTCCCCTCCATCCGTCTGTCTCTCAGTCTATTCATCCGCTCTTTTCTCCTTAATTCCATTTCTGTTTTTCTCTCATGTCTCTTTCTGCCTGCGCTCATTCTTTCACTCCAGTGCTCAGTACAGGGTAAAATACTAATAGCAGGGAACCTTTAAAAAAAAAAAAATGATTCGGAGTATTATGTAATTATTTCTGGCTTAAAAATGAAGTGAGAGCGAATTAACTCGGAGCTAATATGCCGTGTCATATTTTTTTTTCCAACATGATTTTCAGGTTTTATGTGAAATATACTCTTATTTCACTCTTTCACTGATGAACAAACAAGTAATAAATAATGTTTTTTCAGATTTCAGTGATTATTTGTGAATACTTTTTTTTAAATTTTTATGTACATTTTAAACATTTTCTTGAGTCTGCAAATAGCGAAGGTGAGAGACTAATTAAAAGTTGTAGCCATAGTAATTATAACCATGAATATTATGACGATTATCTCCATGAACCAAAGACTTATCTGAAGCCAGGATACAATTTCTTTAGGATTACAGGGCCAGTGAGTAGGATGAGTATAATCATGTTTTCTATCTATAGTCCTCTTTAACTACAAATAGTCTTGTTTTCATTCGCTTCCAATTAGCGTTTTATGTTAAAATATGGGAGGTCCCCTTCCAAAACACTAGCTGCAGAGAAGGCCTGCCGTGTTTTTTGCATTTTAAGCAGCCAACAAACTTCTTTTTTTAGTTAGTTACAATATACAACCGCAAATATTTACGCTTTGCCACACCACATGAGCATAAAGTTCTGCCCGATTGATGCGTTGAGAACAAACTGCGAGAACTCCCAAACGAGGGCTGCAAGAACGAACTTCTCACTTTTAGCGGACTATGTAACACACACACTCTCCAGTTTGCACAAGCCTAGATCATTGTGAGGATCTTTGCAAACATATATCATATTCATGTAGTCATTAGCCATTGTTCAATAACATCAAAGCCAAGGTAACTCTTGAGCCTTACTATAGCCTTACTTTATTTCTGATACTGATGAGTCAGCTGCACTAATATATGTCTCAGCCATGTTTTATTCATAAAAGAGTCGGACTAGAGGCCAAACAAGGATGAGCCAAGATGAGCTTGTCAACTAGCTGCCAGCTGACCTTTTTAAGTGAGCACCAAAAAGCAAATCCTGATAAATATTTGAATACACAAATACTTTTGACTATCCAAAAAGGGTTTGGAGCACTTGGCAGCCTTGCAGGGCATTTTAGGTGCTTGTTTAAGGTACATCAGCAGTGGATATAGAGGCAATCAAACCGTCCCAAAGCCGTCTCTCTAACTAAGCCGTAAGTACATAAAGAAGCGACCTGATTTCATGTAGTTAGTTCAAATAAACACTCTCTAATTCTGGGTGGGAGTAAAACTTCTTTCACCTTATTGTCGATGTTTTGAAATTCAGCCGTTCACATCTGAGTGATTGAGATAACAATGTCTCCACCAATGGCAGCCCCAATAGACGAGAATGCAGTGAAGCTGCAAGACTTCCGAGTGTTTTGTGTTTACGAATCACTGCAGTTGCAACCACAGAATATTCATGAACTGCTTAATAAACCATCTGTATAATGTGGGAAGAACCTCATTACGACTGGGAGAAGCAGTTTTATCTATTCTCAGCTTCCTCTGGTTCCTCTACGAACAGCAGCACAGATTCCATTACAATAAAATAAAAATATCCTTTGATTCTGCTTAAAATAATACGGTATATATGTTTCACATTTCCTCTGTTCCCCATCTTCATTTAGTCATAATCTCTTCCTCACTGCTCATCTTTATTGTGTAACTTCATCTGAACCCCTGGACAGGCACCTGGGAGGTGGTCTGCTGCCTCCATATCCAATTATCTCTGCATGTCCTCTCGGTCGATAATGAGTTATCACTCGCTAAACTCTGTTCCAGCAGAACATTTTTTTTTATTATTATTTGTGCTGCTTTCTCTGTGTTTTCCCTTGATCTTCAAAGTCTTTCCTGTAATGTATGGCTGAATGAAACTCTGAGTTGTTGATTTGACTGTGAAAACAGGGAGAATGGGAGAACAAGGTGTGTGTTTGCGTGTCTTTAAGGCTGCCACTGAGGAAGGCCTTTCAGGTTGAGTTCCAGGTCGCTGTTATTGCACAAGAAAGAACTGCAAAGATGCACAGGAGGAGAGTTTTTTTAAAAAAAATAATGACATCACGAATCCAAATTCTACAGCAGTATCCCACCTAAGATTTTTTCATCTAGTCATTGGGCAAACACTGCGGAAATATTTAAGAACCTTTTGAAAAATACATTTATGGATTAATTGCTGCTTATTCTATATTCTGTGTGTACAAAATGTTAAATGCAGAGAACAAATTTCTATCCGTGTAGGTAAAAGTCATCCAGCTACATCAGAAGCTTCTCTACACTTCCAGTTAATTCTGTAGAGATACCTAAATATTGACCAAAGTCTAAAAGAGACACAAAGAAATTGGGCCAATTGGGATGTTGCCTCGGCGCACCTGAATTTTCAGTGTATGCTCAATACAAGGACAATAAAAAAATCTTGAAATCTTGAACTATTTCTCCTAACAATCCTCTCTGGCTGCTCCTCCTGTCCAGTGATGCCAGTTTGGACATTTGTTCTCATCTTTGGCTGCATACTTTGAGTAAATCACTGCATGCTTGTGTGCGTGCCAAACAGTATTTCCAAGGACAAGGCAAGCGTTGCACTACAAGTCCTGAAATCCATGAACCCACTTCGCGTGAAACCGCCATCCTTTTAAAGGCGTGTGGTGTGCATGCCCACATTTTTATTAGGATGATGGTTAAAGGAAAGTACACTCACTGTCAGCAGGAAACAGGCACACAGACAGTAATGTAAACTCCACCGTGAAGGTCTCATGGTCTGGGATCAGGATGTTTTTGTTGTGATTGAGCAGTTAGTCACTAAGCTGCTCCGGAAATGACAAATAAGAGTTTTATGATGCTATATTATGCTCCTGACAGACAAACGTCGTAGTCACAGATTTATATGACAGTTGCACCACTTGCATTTTGCTGTAATGATTTTCTGAAATAACTCACCATAGTTAAGAAAGAAAGATAACTAGCTGACTACAGATTGTGCTCTGGTAAGAATACGCAAGGGTTGTTTAAAGCATTTGAAAACAACTATTATCTTTCTTTCTCTCTCTGTAAAATGCTGATCTCTTCAAATCAGCACTTCCTGTCAGAGAGATGGCACTTAGCTACATAAAATAAAAGCTACACATTACATGGATCTAAAGAATTGCTCTGTTTGAATTCATTTACTCTCTGTGATAGTTTGAGGCTAAACTGGACTGGACTGTAACAGTCCTAACTTAAGCGTGGTTTATACTTCTGCAGGACATAGACGCCGTAACCTACGCACGTAGCCTATGACGGTGCGAGCACTTCTCACAAATTCGTGTGCACGTCAGTCTGGCTCGCTCTGTAAAAACACCACCCAAACACTAGTCGGCGCCGTGTCTCAGGTTAAGTTTTGTTTCTACAAATGAATGAATGAATGAATTTCGCTGAAGACGAGCCATACAAGTATTTGTATCTCCGAACCTCCTCAGTTAACCTTTCCTTGATGTGTTCCATCTGTATTGATCCAAAACAGTCAATGGAGATGCAGCCGGAAATACTAAAGCGGAAACAAGCGGACAGCTCTTGTGGTCTGTGATGTGTAGTTACATTTCTGGGGAGGTGCACATCAGGCGTTAGGGTCTGGGCTGACGCCGTCAAATTGACGCGGAAGTATAAACCGAGCATTAGTCTTGCATACCTGAGGTGTTAAGTGCAAGTTAAAGGCATGACAATGATAGAATAATTGTGACCCTAGATGCATTGAGTGAGTGTAAATGCCAATGTTCACTCTCAAATACCATAGGCACGTATTAAAGTCTAGTTTCAGTTATATGTCAGTTTCAATAGAGTAGGATTGTTGAGTAGCTTATAAGCTGATGAATATTTTGGTGGAATTTATCTGTAGTTGGCAGAAAGCCACATAAATAGTTTATCTGCCATAAATAAACACACAATGCTGCAAAAAATACTTACTTCTCCTGAATGTTAATTATTTTTTTCACCACAATTGATTTGTATTTGACAGTTCTGAAATTAAATATATTCAGGAGACGGAAAATGACCTCTACTTGTAGAGGAACTCTTAATTTTTTAATTGAGGTCTAAAACCACCCACATACAGTAATGCTAGTTCAACTGTTAATTTGAACGGAGGTTTTTTGAAAGGTCAGAGTCAAACCGGGTCTCATTTCAAGTAGCAGACAGAAGCTCACGCAGCACAACCTTATTTTCTAGGAGGTTGTTGCTGTCCGGCCTTAAAAAGCAAATGAGCTTTCGAGAACCTTGTTGAAGGACTCCTTGTTGTACAATTCACAGCAGCAATTTTACCAGACATGTTTTGTCCTGGATTCCACACAGACACCCTTTCAAGGTACTTGTTAACCAGTGTTGAACAAAACAGCTTTAAATGTCTCTTCTTTAACAAAAAAAATAAATAAAAATTGGCTTTTCTGACATCTGATCAAACATAGACAAAAACACTCTGTGGGATGTAGCGCTTTAAGGGCATCAAGAGTAACTAATGGACAGATAAATGCTTTGAAGTGCTCAGAGAGAGAGCTGGAGCAATCACACAAACACAGAAATCAACACTGATTCAGCCTGATAGACATTTTTTTTTTCTGCAAGCTTCTTTGACTGATGTTGCTGTTGAATGTTTTTTTAGTTTCTGTATCTGTAACTAGTTTTGAAACGCAGGATTACGGTTTCACACCCTTCCACACATATTTCTAATTTTTTTTTGCAGTTTAGCCATTATAGTACAATAGTACAGTTTTGGTTTAGTTTAGTGGCACATTTAACAGTATACTGTAGTCTGAATGAGGCATGTACATTTAATTTACAGTGTTTTGTCATCAATTTAAATGCACTATATTGCCGAAAGTATTGGCTCATCAGCCGCATATGAATTTAAGTGACATCCCATTCTTAATCCATAGGGTTTAATATGACACTGGCCCACCTTTTGCAAACCCTGTGTTTGTGTTGGGCTGACTGGTCCGTATGTAAGTTCTCCTTTTGCAGGTCAGTTAGTTAAGATGTAGTTTTGCGCCTCGTTCTCTTTTAATTGACCTCTATTAAGGGCCCCGTCCATTGCTTGAGTTTGTCAATTATATTCTAATTGTGCTTTGGGTAATTATTATTATTATTTATTTATTTATTTTTTCTTGTCCGTAATTGTCCCTCGGCTGCTCGGTCCCTGACACCGGGCTCACAGAGGGTAACTTCGTGTATTATCGGCTCTTCTTAGTCCTGTCTGAATCATTTTACATATCTATAAAAGGTTTGGATGGTGAATGTCTAAAACTATATAGGATCTCAAGTTTGCAATTGAAAAACGGTGTCAAGTGTTTTAATTTAATACAGATGTAAGAAGTCGTGAGTCCTTTAACTTTACTGTTCTTTATTCAAGGATAAAGACTGAACCACTTTAATTTACCAGGTGATTGGCTGTAAAAAGCTTTTTATTTGTCTGCTATTCTCCACTATAATTGCTTTGCAACTTCATTAAATTTAACTCAAATGACAACAATAACAAAAAAACAAAAAAAGTCAGGAATTTTAAAGCAGAGCCTCGGCAGAGAGGAATGTCTGTCGTTGCCACACCAACCAATGACTCCAATCAAAAGTGGATTTTTAACAGTTGGATTTTTAGTTTTCTTTGTGTGTCAGGTTGCTCAGCTTTACAGAGTGGGTTGAGACACCGGGGAATGTGTAAAAGCAGAAGAGCCTGTTTACAAGTCTGTTGTCTTTGATTACCGTCTCGACAGAACGAAACCTGGAAAGAGTGGTGGACAGGAAGGTTTTTGTACTCCTGCTCGTTAAGAGCAGTGAGAGCTTCGTTCATCCACTCTTCTTTGCTCAATACTGAAATGTGCCTATAAAGATAAAATGAGATGTAAACTTTGGTTTTGTTTTACTTCAGTGAAGCCAGTAGTGTTGAATGCAGCAATGCAACTGAAACAATAACGGCAAAACTATAAATAGTCCGACACACAAAGCAGCAAGAGCTGATAATTATATGTATTTTTAAATAGTGTTCTGAAGAAAAAAGGTGAAAAACACGACTACTGCAACATGGTGTTACTACAAAGATAAATCCACTAATGCCCAGGTTATTGCCAGATCAAAACTGAAAAGGAACACGCTCCTTCTACATCTATCGAGGTCGGCAATCACATTTAAAGACAAATGTGGTTTGCAGAGTTAACAAGGAGCCAAAAAAAAAAAGTGATCGATCACGTTTCGTGGTAGGGATTATTGCTTGTAGAATTTCAGTGCAAGCAGCTGCAGTAATGGCATGCTAACCATAAACAAATTGTAAGGTTATGTTTCCATAGAAATGTAACATTGTTGCCATGGTACGCTTGTAAAAGAGACAAAAAGACTATTTTTGTCCTTAGGGAGACAGCTGCAGAAGGGCAGAAGGGAACACATTATGTAGAACGTTATATAAAAAGGTTCAGGTTGCATTAATCTGACTGTATCTCATTAAATATTGAACTGTGACACTGATCAAGTCACTCCGAGATGAAGGAGAATGGATTGCATGGTATTCAGGTTAGCAAGGGCTGAGGTACGTCTCTAAAAGACACTTTTAGTCCCATTCAAAGTGAAATGAACGATGGTGATGAGTGACACTGACAATTTTCACCAGCGGTGCATGGATTTCAGAGGTCACAGTCATAATGGATTGATACTGTCGAGTGAAAAAAAGAATGTGAGTTTGGCCTGCTGTTAACTGTAACCTATGATAAAAAAGATTTGTTGCAGTAGTTGGAAGAATTTAAGCTGTAGGAACTCTTTATTTAAATAAAAGGAAAAAGTTTCATCAAACCTTCAAAATATACACTGACCAGCCACAACATTAAAACAACTGACAAGAGAAGTAAATGATATTGACTGTCTTGCGACAATTCAATGTTCTGCTGGGAAACTTTTGGACCTGGCATTCATGTTACTTAGACCAGACCAGGTGAAAAGACGTTCATTTAATCAACAAAAGCAATATCTAAATGTAAATGCCTTGATATTAAGCACATCCTTTCTCTGTTGTTCTTCCATATCAAAAAGCACCAGCAACACCACTTTGATCGTGCAGCTTAATGAGGACCAACCAGGTGCAGAATGCTTGTGTAATTGGTCGAGAAAGGCGAAGGGTCGGCTGCGCCTTCCTCTCTGTGTCTTGCAAGAGATCAAAGGTGGCATTTAAAGAAATCACCTGCGACTGATAAGCCACTTGGGACTGGATGAAGCAATCATCCTCACACATTTGTGCAGAAGTGGCCTGCAGCAGTGGCAAAGGCAGTAAAAGGACCTGCATGGAGGTGGAGAACCTCCTTTAAGTCTCCTTGTTTATGTGGTAGAAACACGACTGAAAATGTTTCTACCTTTTAAGCTTTTCTACTGTAGTTCCTGACACAGTTTGAGCTTCTAGAAACACCATAACTGGTTTGAAGAGAATATTTTAATACATGCTTTACCAAGTTGTTGTTATATATGCAGAAACGTGGAAGACCTAACTCAGACTTTGACGATAAAACAGCTGTGTCACCTGCAAGCTGCATGTCCATCACTTAAGAGGACCATACGTTTAAGGGCATGCAGAGGTTGTTGATGGACATGCATGGACAAAAGTTAATATCGGCATTTAACATTTAAAGAAGCACTAGCAGTTCATCTAAGTAACAGTATGCTGGATAAGAACTGACACTAATTAAAACAGAGTTGCTTTTCTGACATTTACAGCAGCTGTTATGCTTTGTAGTGTCTAAAAAGAACTGAAATCTGTTAAATGTGAAGTATCCCGAAACTTCTTGAGATGCGTTGATCAAAAGAGAGATGTGATTCATGACAAACAGCACTGCCTTTATCTTTAAGCAGCCATCCTTACATCATGAGTCATAAATGGCTTCATGGAGGAAACCTGCTTGTTTGTGGACTCTCAAGGGACATGAGTGTCAGTACAGGACCTCGATCCCACTTGTAACCCAATTCACAGGCAGCCTGACTGAATTAAGCTTGTGGCATTTATCAGTCCATGTTTTCAAGTGAGCAATCTCACGACTGCCAGCCCCTCTTCAGGTGTAATTCCTCTCAGTGCTTCCACTTGTTCCCTTCTTCTCCCCAAGAAGCTAATGAGATGTTCTGTGCACTATTTTTAGACAAAACTGGACATAAGAGTGGATTTTCAAGTGGAGAAAAAAAGCAGCCCAAGGGACTGAAATAGATAGAGAGGATCCATCGCATCACCAAGACGAGCCAGCGGGAGGTGCAGTGGAGGTAACCTTCAACCGTGATCAATTCTGGCTGATGAGGTGAATGTGAATTTGTAGCACTCTTATTAAGGAGACGGATGGCTTGCAAATACACTGGACACAATAAAACGGTTTTAAGTTCAGGTTTGTAAAGTTAGAATTACAGCAGCTCTGGGTAAAGGTTGTTTTATGCAGTTATATGAAACATCACACTGTCCCAGCTGTCATAGGGCGAAAGTACACCCTGGACAGTACGAACAAAGAGAGACAAACAGCCGTTCATGCTCTCATGCACATCTACAGCCATTTCAGAACCACCAGTTAACCATGACTATGGAATCTGAGAGGAAGCCGGAGCACCCAGTGACGTGTGGTGAGGTTTGTAGCTGGTGAGGCAGGGGTTTACAATTATGAAAACAATGGAATAGCTTAAATTCACCATTCGATTGGCTGCCTTCACACTAAGTGGTTATGTTTCATGTCTCAAATGAGCATTCTTTACACACATATAGGTATAAGGTACATATTTGGCCAAAGGGACAATGTCAAATCTACAGCGGTTAGGGTTAGAAATGCAGTGCTACAGATATCAAGTAAATATAATGCATTGATTTACACAAATACAGACACAAAACAAGATTATTTCCCCTATTTTTCTCTGAATACTCGTTTCAGTGTGTGCATTTTTTTTAAATAGTTTGCATGTTTTTTGTCCTTTTTCCTGGTTTATGTTTTTGACTGTTAATTCTTGTCATCGTCACCCCCTTTTAAATACTACTTTGACGTTTTTCATCCAGAGTTTTGACAAAGTTTGCACTTGACCTAAACTGAAGAACCCACTCACACATCGGTGACCTTGAGTATTGTGAAAGACACCTATAAATAAAATGTATTATTATTATTATTATTATTATTATTATCTAGTCTGGTAGAAAGCAGCGGCTAGAAGTAAGGTGGCTAAAGGTAGCTTACTGTAGCCATATTAGTTTCACAAACACAAAGTTCAAACAGCTTGAAAATGGCACCAAAACAAACAGATAGGCCCTGTAAAGGTGCAACATTTGCAGCACTTAGACCCCAGACACCACACTTGGCTGTAAACCACCTCCAGGTGTATGACATCTCGAAAACTAAAAACTTTCTACAACAGCAAAGCCCATGCTGAAAAAGGGATTTTCCAGATCAAAGCAGAAATCCTTAAGGAGCACAAAATTGGTGCAAATTACTGTGGCATGACTGGAAACTCAACCAACCCATAGGGGAAAAGAGGTAGAGAGGAGAGAAAGAGGGGGAGACAGAGAAACGGCAAGTGCTTGTCTGTATCTATGTATGGGATTATAATGTCTTGTTTTGCAATATAGTGATGTGTGTATGACTTATCATGCAATGTGTGTATTGTAATTAAGTGTGTGTGCGTAAGAAAGACAAACAGACGAAGATAAGCGCCGATGTAGGTAGCAAAGAAAGAGGGTCTTCCTACCTCGAGTAGCCGAACTCTGACTTTGTTGTAGGCTTTCAGCCAGCGAACTTTGGATGGAGAGCAGGGTGGAGGGCCGTCTTCAAAGAAACTGAGAGAGATCAAGAAGAGACGCACTGAGTAGATGTAAATGAATCAATACAAAAATAAAAGACAGATGAGGGCCACTCTGCTTAATAGTTCTCTTCTACCACACCTGGAGCCAACAGTTTGCATGCATGCTGTGGTTACAAGGCGACCCATGCAAACAATTTAATCCCAAAAAAGGCCTATGCAACCAACCCAGTCCTGGCTTCACACAAACCTTCCAGTGCAATGGTAAAAAAAAAATGTCATGACTTTAAATATGCATAGTTATATTAATCACAAACCTGACTTTCGCCTTGTTATCACGGTTGTCAAAGTTTGGTTTGGGAACGTCGACTGTAGGTTCCTTCAAATCTTTGTTGGAATTGGGCTCTGGTAGCACTTTCAGTTCTTTCTCAACCTCTTCCCCCTCCTCTTCTTCTTCTTCCTCCCCGTTCCAGTCAGATGGCTGACTTTGGAGAGGGGGCCGAGTGGCACTGGGGTGCAAGGGCTCAGGTTGTCGGCGCTCCTCGGGCTCAGAGCTGAGCTGGGAGCTGACTGGACTGAGGTTGCCGGAGGAGTCAAAATGACTGCTGTCTGGCGGACTGCAGAACAATGAGACTGTTATTTAGGATACTGTGGTGCCTTGGAGAAGAAAGATATGATGTGTAATAGCTATAATTTAAAAGAAAGGTTTTATTCCAAAATTCACAGATAAGAAAATGACCAAAGAAAGTAATAGATTTGACTTTGCTCCAGAAATGGCGATTAGACTGTAAATGAGAAGCACTGATTTTGGAATGAAACATTTCAATTCAATACAGATCAACGCAATAATTAGAAGGGCGGGTGAGTAAACTATGAGTAAAAGGAAACTCACAATCATCAGATGCAAAGAAGGAGTAGGATAAGCTAACAGGGTTGAGACGGGTAAGATGACGTCAAATACATGGGTTGCCATTTGAGCTGAGAGGTGCACAGGCTTTTCGGAAGTGTATAGTCACGCTGCAGGATTATGATGGCGCTAGCATGTACAGTTACAGCAATTACAAATATGCACAGCATTACATGATGTGTCTAAAAGCCTGAAAGTGATTGCAAAATAAAGTAAAATGAATTAAATGGACAGAGATATTCGAAGATCCTTAAAATGATGAATGCACATCACTCATAATTATTTAACCTTTTAATAACATTTAATAGAGAAATCCCAGTTAGAGCAGCGGAGATATGCTTAACCCGCTTGATTAAAATCATGAGTCACTGGCTCAGAAGAAAATAACTGTGTGGCTGCTGGATGATTGAGACTCCTAACGAGGAAAGTGGCTCTGTGCTTTAACTGGTGTGATTTACTTTGTCTTGGGTGCAGGCCAAATTGCTTCTCACTGTTCCTTTTCATTCCAGTGTCCAGCCTGCCTCCATGGTGTGCGCTGTTTCGCTGCCATGAATCTATCAGAGTTTGATTCATATAAACAAATTGGCTGAGGCTTGGGTGTAATTCAGAGAACTGCAGGGGACAGAGGAAGGAGGGGCTTTATAACCGCCTCACAAGTGAAAAGTAATAAATAAGAACCATGATTGGGCCTTAGTCACTATCAGGAAACCTATTACTGAGGTGGTGTAAATACAACACGTTTTACACATAATGGTGAGCGCCTACTTACATTTGATCATTACTATTCCAGTGGTTTAATTGTTCAGTTTTTCAGTAACTGATTTGTATTTATGTTGTGGAGTGGATGTACAGTATGTTTTAAACATTAATTTTGTTGATTTAAATCTAGAAATGTCTCAATTTGAAGTTGTAGGACGTGGCAGGGACTAAAAGGGCAAAGCATGGGAAAGGAAGATCGGGAAAGGGTCTTCACATCTAATCTACATTCACATGATAAATGAACAATGCCATTTATCATACAAATAGTACTAGCCTTTTCGCAGCCTCGTTTGTCAATAGATCCTCGGGTTTATCTGTTCCCAATCCTCCTTGCATAGTGCCAGGTTTGTTTACATCGCTTCTGTCTAATTCACATGGGGTGATCGTTAATTGAGGTTTATCCAAGCCTTCTGTACGGGAAGCCGAGTGAGATGGGAAGCCAGACTGTGGCGACTGTGCTAAGGTGTCACAGCTTCCCGTTTTTTCCGATGGTCCTTCTGTGTCACTGGCATCTGCGCTTCCAGTTTCTCCAGATCCTGGGGAAGGTTTCTCAGAATCTGGCTCATAAATTTCATCTGTAGGTTTTGGACTTTCGGACTGAGGTTGGGCTGTGACCACAGGAGGGGTGGATTCTGGTTTGGGAGAGTCGGTATTTCCAAACATAGAGCCAAGTTTCAAGCCAAATACAGATGAAGCTGATGGTGTCTCTTCCTTTCCGGATGATTTTTCATCTTGGAAAATACCAGCTGAAAGGTTTTTAAAACCAGAAAACAGACCACCGTCGGTCTGTTCCGGCTGTGGTGCTTTTGCAGAAGTTGCTGCAGGTGTCGAGGAGAAAAAGGATCCAATAGATGACGTGCCTTCCGAAGACATAAAGCCAAATTTAGAAGCACTCAGACCTGGTATTTCAAACATGCCCTTGGTTTCAGGAGCTGTGGGCAGTGCAGCTTTCTCAGACACTGCAGTGCTGGGCTCTTCTGAAGGTTCAGCATGCTCAGCATCCCCTGTATCTTTCTTGGGGGAAGTAGTTTCCATGGTAGAGTCCGTTTGAGATGTTTCTTCTTCCTCTGTTTTGTCTTTTCGTTCCGCCTCCTCCACTAACCCCTTTTCAGGAATCTCAGAGGTCTCAGTGCTCTTAACATCTCCAGACAAAGGTGTTTTCTCTGATTTTATCTCTTCAGTATTCTCAGAGCTTATCGTCTCTGCAGAAGGATCCACTTGTCCAGACTCTGTGGCAGGCTGCTGAGGTTCCTCAGATTTTGTTGTCTCAGGACCTTTGAACATACCAAATAGATCACTAGTAAGGGATTCTGTGGCAATGCTACTAGGGAGACCAAAAAATGAGCTCTTCTGCTGTTGTTGTTGTTGCTGTTGCTGTTGTGGCCTTTGAGGAGCAGGTGATGATCCAAAAAATGAACCAGGTGAACTTGAAAAAAATCCACCAGCTGGTGATTTACTTGGTGCATTTGGAGTAGAAAACATGGACATAAATCCAGAAAATGGAGCTGGTTCAGGGGCTTTCTGTGGTCCTGGCTGTCGTGGACCCGCCATTCTTGGTCCTGGATGTCTTGGGCCACCCATTCGTGGCCCTCCCATTCGTGGCCCTCCCATTCGTGGTCCTCCCATTCTTGGTGGTCCCATTCCTTGTCCTGGTGGGCCAGGTGGCCTTGCCATGCCTGGTCTGGGCTGCGGCTGTGGTGGTGGACCAACAGGTGCCATTGTACTAACAGTTTTGTCTTCATCTGTTGATGCTACCACTACAACTGAAGTACTACTTTCAAGGCTTTTCTCTAATCCATGTGCAGGTTCTGTACTTGCTTCTCCAGACTCTAATTTTGTCACAATAGTTTCCTTTGCAGACTCATTAGATGTAACTTTCAAGTCTTCTTCAGTAGCCTTTTCTGATTCTGAAACTGTAGTAACTGCACTCACTGCTGATTCTGCAGTAGGTGTCTCTTCTACCACTGAATCAACTACAGTTCCCTCTTTGGTAGATTTGTCTACATCTGCAACAGCTGCTTGATTGTCAGCCAAATCATTTAATGGTTCATTTGTTAACTTTTCTACATCTGTGACTGCTGTTTGTTCTTCCCCAGCAACTTCCAGAATGACTGTGGTTGATTTTTCCACATCTGCTGTTTGTTCTTCACGAGCAACTTCCAAAGTATCCTCCATTGATTTTTCTATATCTGCTGTTTGTTCTACACGAGCAACTTCCAAAGTATCCTCCGTTGATTTTTCTATATCTGCTGCTCGTTCTCCACTAGCAACTTCCACAGTGTCCTTACTTGATTTTTCCAAATCAGGGGTTTGTTCTTCTCTTGCACTTTCCAAAGTGTCCTTAGTTGATTGTTTTTCATCCACTATTTGTTCTTCACCAGTAACTTTCATGGTCTCCTCAGATGGTTTTTCCACATCTGCAGTTTGCTTTTCCACCTCTGAAATTATTACCTCCTCATCAACAGCTTTCACCATTCCATCTGAGCTTGTGGTTTTGTCAGTATCACCTTGCATAGCATTGCCTTCTGACAGGCTTTTGATACCAATTGTGTCTGTTTCATTGCCTGTGCCTTTAATTTCAGAAATATCAACTTCTGACTCAGCAACTTTTCTGTCTACATCCACTGCATCTGTCATTTCTTTACATTCTTTTTCAGTGTGTGATTGTGCCTCGTCAGTTTGTTTTTCAGCTTGTTGATCCACAAGTGTCTCTTTTTCTAGTAGATTGCTATTCACATTTGATTTGTCTGTGACAGAAGTTTCTACTATCTTTGAGTTATTTACATCACAAGGAATATTTTGTTGGATTGTAGGTGTAATGTCCACATCAAGGTGTGGATCTGTCAGGGCAACAGGCTTTTCAGCAGCCGCTTCATTAATGCGCTCTACTTGAGGTTCATCCTTTAATGATAGTGGAGAAAGAGGCTCAGAGGGTGCAGTTTTCATGGTCTCAACAAGGTCATCCTTTGCTTCCTTTGGAAAACCTTTTGTGTCTTGGGGTTTCACTTGTTCCGAAGCAGTCTTCTGCTCAACAGGAGCAATTGTGTCTGACTCTGTTTTGGTGTCCTCCAACAAAGACATTCCAAAAAGACCAAACCCAGTTTTAGACTTGCTACCATCAGAACCCCCACCAAGTGAAAATACAGAGGAAACTTTGAAAACACCCTCTGATTCGGGTGGTTTAGCATGTGGTTCTGATGGTTGCTGGGTTTGTCCACCAAACATAGAGAATAGTCCTTTACCCGAGATCTCTGAAGCACTGGGTCCTGGTGGTGTAACTGCTGGTCCAGGCTGGCGTACTCTAGGTCCAGTTTGGGGCTGGGCACCAAGGCCAGCAAACTTAGAAAATAAGCCTGCAGCTGGGGTTTCTTTTTGAGCAGTAGAACCTGGGAGGATACCACCAAATATAGAAGTTCCAGTGGAAGGTCCCCTTGGTGGAGTACTTGCCCCAGGATGACCCCTGGGACTGGGTGGTTGCTGGGGTGTTGATGGTCCAAACATGGAAAACAGACCTTTTCCTGGAGGTTCTTTGGGTGGGGGACCTCTAGGTCGCACATTTCCAATAGTTGGACCTCTTGGGCCAGGTGGAGGCTGACTACTGGAGCCACCAAACATAGAAAATAAGCCTTTTCCCTGGGGCTCTTGTGGGGTTGACAGTGGTGGTGTGTCTTTGGGTGCAGGTGAAGATGGTGCATTTGACCCACCAAACATTGAAAGTAATCCTGTGCCAGACGTGTCTTTAGTGGATGGGCCAGGAAGAATGCCACCAAGTATTGATGAGGCAGTTTGGGTGGATGTCGGCTGTGAGGTTGCATTAGAGCCACCAAACAAAGAAAATAAGCCTTTTCCTGGTTGTTCACTGGATTTATCAACCTCAGGCTGATCGATCTTAACAGGTAAACTATCCGCCTTGGAGACTGCAATTTCCTCTGTGGGAGGGTTCTCAGGACTGGGCTCAGGGGCAGATTTGGTGACATCCATTTCAGTTTTATCATGAAGCGGTTGGACTTCTTCAAGTGGTTTTGCATCTGACGGTATTTCTTTCTGTGATAAACTGTCAAGAGACTGAACCTCGGCAGACAGCACAACATCTGAAGATATGCACAGATCCTTGTGAGTAGACTCTTCAGTATCTTTTGGTGTTAAAGTTGAGCTTTCAACTTGATTTTCCACATCACTGAGAGGTTTAACATCTTCAAGTGGTGTAATATCTGGAGCTGTTGGTGTTATGTCCTCGACAGACTGTTCACATGGTGACTCATGAGCTTCAGTAGTCTGTGATTTTACTTCATCTTCTGAGAGGGAAGCCTCTAAAGTTGGGCTTTTCTCGTCCGAGATTGGCTGTTCATCTGCTTTCAAACACTCTGCTGTAGTCAGTGTAAGTGACATTTCTGGTGAGTGAGTCTCGACTTGCGCTGATTTAGTGGATGTTTCCATGCTTCCTATTTCTGTAGCCGCAGTAGCATCACTTGATATAGAAGACTGTGCAACAGTACTATCAGGTAAAGAATCATTACATTTTGGTAGTGTTACTACGTCTGGAGTGGTATTTTCAGAAACAGGGCCCTTTGGCAGTTCAGACTTGGACTTGGACTCACTAAACTCATATTCATTTTTCTCTTCTTCTGGAGAACTTGCAGCAGAGACAAAAATATGGGGAAGTCTAATGTAAGGTTTTGTCTCACCTTGTTCATTCTCTGTCTGAAGAGGAGGTACTTCTGAGCAATTAATGCCAATGTAGATTGACCTTGGCTGACTATTTATCTCCTGTGATATGTTAGCTGCAGAAGAAGTCTCGTCCAATCCAGCATCAATAGATTCTGTGGATGTAGCTTGTTTGGTAACTTCTGAACTTTGTTGTTGTGACGGGACAGATTCAGCAACAGGTATATTACTTGTAATAACAGAAGCCTCACTGGTAACTGCTTTTGATGTAATCGCTGTTGATGTTCGTTCTGCTGAACTGTCCATACTTTGAACTCTTCTGTGTGGCATTGTATCTGGTGGTTTGGCTGGTGAGGTTTCAGGAAAAGACAATTCTTTGTCTTGTATTTCTTTTGTATCTGCCGGAATTGCCTGTGGTTGCACGTAGTCTTGTGAAATAGACATAGACTTGAGAGAATAGGCCGTCGACTCACTGGAGGTAGAGACCACAGGTGTTGTCACTGAGGATGTTTGAGGACTCATATCATTTAAAACTGGAACCTTTTCTCTCTGTTGCAATTCGGCAATTTGTGGTGATGCTGAAGCCGAATCTGTCTGTATGGATAATTCGGACGGCAAGGAAGCAGACGGTTTATCCTCAGCAATTACTGGGCTTGATTCAATGAAGGGTTCTGTTTGACAAGCTGGAGATTTAGGAATAGTTTTCTTGTGTGACATATCAGAATCGTCACTGGGCAATTGAATAGCAGAGCCATGTTGGTCACTAACAGGTGATGGGGTGCAAGGCAGAGCACCTGACACTGAAGGCATTTGTGGGCTTGAAGCAATTGTCTCTGGGATTTTAACAACAGGGATTACAGGGGCAGTTGTCTCTTTAATGTCCTCTGTAATGTGGCTAACAGCAGATATTTGTGTTGGAATAACTTGAGTCCTGATGTCCACAGGTTTAGACACAAACTGGGTGTGGTGGGACATTGCTGTGCTGACAGAGGGCTGTGAACCCACACCACTAAATAATGAAACCAAACCCTTGACAGAGGTGGGTCTTACTGTTGTCACAGATGCCTTTGATCCTTGCAAATCTTCTTCAGACTTCTGGTTCGGATAACTGCTCTGCACATGTTGCTCAGGCACTTGGTCATGTTTTGTGGTGGAATGAGGTAAATGTACATTAACTTCTGACACATGTTGAACTGAACTAACAGTACTTGATGGTGAAACCGGTCTATAATACTGATGAGCAGTGACATGGCTTTGACTTAGATCAGATTGTTTTGAGAGTTGGAGAGGTTCTTTTGCATAATCTGAAGTTGCACTGCTGCACACAGGCTGTATGTCCACAGGTGGTATGGAATGTTCAGTACTGGGTCTCTCATGTGTTTGGTGAGTAATCAAAACAGACTCAGCCTTGAAAGTCTGTGGGGCAGGAACAGTTTGGGGTCTACCATACAATTGCTTGGTAGAAACTGGAGACAATGGCTGTCCATTACTTGCCATTGCTCCACTTTCTGACAGGCTTTCATCATAGCTCTCCACAGTGGCCTGCTTAATAAGAATTTTGGGTTTAGGGGGCATTTCATGCTGAAGACGTGTATCCTGTCTCTGCCGCTCTAGAGGCTTTTGCTGAGAGCCATCAATGGATGAAGTCAAACCAGTTACAACCATAGGGTACTGATACTGTTGTGGAACTGAATGTTGCGTTTGTAGTTGAGGTGTGTATGAAGAAAACTGATCAGTCCGTGACTCAACACCCACACTACTGATGTGCTGGTATCCACTGTTTAGTGATAATCTTGTAGAGTTGCTATCCTGTGTAGCCTGAGCAGCAAAATACTGTGGAGACTGTATGTTTCTCTGAATAGGCATCAAAGGTGGAACTGAAGTATTCACTTGTGCAGAGTCTAATCTTGTTCCGAACTGCGTTATGCATTGTATTCCAGGTTGGGTGGTGATCTGTTGATCAGTTAAATATTCTCTATATTGTGATGAAGTTTGAGTTTGAGAAAATGCAGCATCTTCTTTGACCTCCCTAGGAGTGGCTGCAGGTATATATTGCTGCTGATAGTACATTCTATTTTGAGACTGAGAAAGCGCATGAGGAGAAGAAAGATCCTTTGCATCTTGATCACCAACAACTGTGATTTTGTTTTGCAGATCCACTGTTAGATCGACAATACCTACCAGTGCTTTCTTTTCTAACTTTATTCCTGTTTGCCTTTTTTCTAACATTTCTTTTTTCGGTTTATTTGTGAAGTTCATGGGCTCTCCATAATTTGGTTCTATACGACAAATATGAGTTGTCATTGGGGTGTCTTTTGCAGAGAAGTCCACTGGCTTATTTTGTTGCTGTGAGTCTTTGCAGGTACTATTTGACCCAGAAAATCCATTATTACAGTGGTAGGTAGACACTTGTCTATGCAGTGTCTCAGTTGTGTTGACTCCACTCAAACTTAGTCTTTTTTGTTGATGAGCAGATTGCTCAACAAGGAGTGGTACACCCACATAATCATTCCTTGTTACAGTTGCCTTGTTTCTGACCAATGGCACAGCTCCATTTGAAAACATATCTGGAATTGTTTCAGACCATTTCTGTTGGGGTTTTGGAGACATGTCAAGGAAGCTTTTGATGGAATTAGCAGGTGCTGATACTTCTTGAGATCCGGAGTGCACAAATCTTTGTTGCATTTGTTCCTGTGTTTGTACCATTGTTGGTTGCCTTTTAAATTGCTCCTGGGAAGCATGTGGTTGAACTATTAGAGGGACACCAACGGAATCTCTTGATGGTTTTGTCCTTACCAGTGAAACCGGATCAGAATAGGATGGCATGGAATCTGACTTGAATGTCTTTGTTGACATATCCAAGGTACCTTTAACAGAGTTGGCTGGAGCTGTGGAAAGTGAGTTTTGTTTTGTAATGGACTGTGACGCACCACTGGTTTGCACAGTGATACAGCTGGGAAGAGGACGATTTGGAACAGGGACAATGTTTCTATCCAGGGTTTGTTGTTTTTGCGCAGGGATCACAACGTGAGGTTGCATTTGGCATGTTGATTCCGGTGGTGTTGGCCCAACTACCAGGGACATACCCACAGAATCTTTTCTGGCAACTTCTCTTGCACTTGGCTTATTAACAAGAGAAAGTGCTTGATTCTGAGTGGACACATTTTCAGACATTGTTAATCCCACGGTGACTGAAGATGGCTTAGGGGACATATCCAATACTGCTGCCGTGACAGGTTTTGGTGAAGTGGATGTCTCATGTGTTTGCATAGTGACAGATGACTGTGAGGATGACTGGGCAAAGACCTCAGGTTTACTCTGCCAAGATTTGTGTTGATACAGAATAGAACTTGAGTGGCACTGAAGCTTATCCTCAACCCAGTACTGTGCATTTGCAGGTGAGCTGGTCTTGAAGTCACTAAAAGGTGCTTCAGAGGGAATATCTACAACTAGCGGTAAGCCAACAGAATTTTTACGGGCAAGTTCACGGGCACTTGGCTTGCCCCTCGTTAATGGTACAGCTTCAGTAAGAGTGACATCTGTTCTTACGACCAGATCTACTTCCTGTAATTTTGCAGAGGATTTACAAGTCATGTCTAGAGCGGCCTTGAGCGAATTGGCTGGTGCTGTTGCTTGCTGAGGTAGTTTACCAGCTTCAAGAGATTCAGTAGACTGTCTTAAAAGAGACTGCTGCCTTGTTAATGACACTTTGTAGTTAGCAGATGAAATTTGTCTGTTCTTGCCAGAATATTTCATCTGATCATCTGTAATAACATGAGAACGGTTTTCCTCCTTGGGTAGTGAATGTACTGTCTGTTCGTGAGGCTGCGGTGGCTCTGCTCTATATGACAAGTCAATGGAATCATGGCGTGTTAGACTAGTGTCTATCTTCTCTTCAGGTGGCAATGGTTTTCCCTTTGTCAGTGACAGCGCCTTCAAGCCAGGATCCTCCTTTGACACTACAACAGTTTGTTGAGTTTGCTGGGTTGTTTTCTTGGAAGACATGTCTAATGTAGCTTTAATTGAGTTTGCTGGTGCAGTGGTCATCTGATATTGTTGAGGCTTTTCACCATACTGGTGGGAAGGAGGTGTAGATTGTGTTCTATTACTGCTGCCAGGAAGTTGCTGTGCAAAACCAGTTGTTACTATTGGTGGTCTTTGCTCTGTCTGCAGATGTTGCTGTTTCTGAGTGTCCATTTGTTTTCTCATAACAGGGCTTGACAATGGTGAGGTACATACAGGTTGCACAGGTTCAGTCTTTGCAGACTGACTTTCATTGCCAGTAGATATTTTACTGGAAATATGACTAACTGATGAGCTTGATTTTGCTGATACCGTTAGATTGTCAGATCTCTTTGATAACTTATCTGACGTACAAGATAGCTGGGGTGAAATGCCTACTGTACTTTTGTCAGAGGCTTTGAGACCAGTTTGGTTTGTCTCATTTATTATGGAGGTTCTGTCTGAGGCGGGGAGTCTTTGGGAATAAACTGTAGACGATACATGGCTAATCTTGATTTCTGGCCTGGACAGTCTCCTCTCTGATTTGTTTTGTTGATGAACCGGCACATAGTTGATCTGTGAATCGGTTTGACTTTGCTGTGGTGAGCTCACAGTGGGATATTCAATTTCATCTTCTTCAGCTTGTTTAGTAAGATCTACAGCACTTGCCACCTTGTCAGCCAAGTTCACATTTGGCTCCATATCAGTCTGCTTTTTCTCTTTGAATCTTTTCAACTTATACTTTGTAAAATCAACAACTTCATTTCTTTCTGTAGATTCTACATTGGCAACTGTTGTATCTTGTTGTTTGATATTTTTGTTCATTGTGGCAGAAAAGTCTACAACCTTATTCCCTATTTGAGACCCTATAGAAGCGAAAGACATTTTCTGATTTCTATTGTATAGGTAGGCTTCGCTGTATGTATTTGAATTGTCATTCAATATATGTAATTGTGGTTTAAACTCATGGCTGGATTGCTGTGGCTCGTTTTGAGAGGTAGTTCGATCCACTGCTGATGTGTTGCTCACTTTTCTATTGTAAGACATCCCTGTGGCTGTGGTCTGATTTGCTTGTGAGACTACTCTGGGTTTGTCTGCCTGTGATGGCTGCTTTACAAGCTGGGGTCTCCGTGGGGAAACAGAAGTCACAGTTGAGGTAGATGTCATGGATGAACTGACAACAGAAACTGCCTGAGATGAAAGAGCTGGAGATTGGTGTCCTACACTAACAGTTGGTGGTGTAGGCAGTTTCTTTTCCAACTCTACAGGGCCTGGTATTTTTGAAGTTGTTTGGGTCTTTGAAAGATTTTTTAAAGTCCCTGAAACCTTGCTAGATGCTGATGTTAATGTAGCAAGTGTTGATGACAGAGATTCACCTTTACTTGAGACAGCTGAAACAGTCGAGCCTGGTGTTTGTTTTGGTTGGGCTCTAGCTATATCATCTGCATGTGCAATTCTAATTTCAGGAACTGGGTGGTGTCTGCTTGGAGAGGTTTGCGGTGAATAACAACGAGGAGAACGTGCAAGTGAGGGTGCAGGCACATTTGTTATTGTCTGATTCTTCCAGTATGGCCCTCCGTGCCCCCCTTTCAGTGATGTTAAAGTAAAATCAGCTGCCTCCATTGGCTCTTCTTGACAGCTATAAGAGTTTTGTACTGATTCCATCTTGATCTTTTTAAGCTTATACATGGTGAAGTCCACCGCTTGTTCTGTTTGAGAAGAAACTGATTCCTGAAACATTTGTGAGAAGCTTTCCAAATTCATGTTCATTATTTTTTCCCCTTTTTTAAGGGCAGAAGTAAGGTTTATGGGCGCTTCTGAAAGCACAGACTGTTGCTGGCCTGGATTCCAGAAGCCTTGTTCAGCACAGAGAGGGATTTTAAAACCACAAAGCGTCACTTTATCTGCGTGTTTTTGTTTCAGAATGTTAGCAATATTTTCAGTGATATTTCCTAGAGTTTGTGCCTCCTCTGCTGTTGCACAGGCATAGAGATGTCTACCAGTTCTGTCAGTTAAAAGTGAATAAATGTATTCCTCATCTGTGTAAACATAATATCCACAGTCCCCAGCCTCAGCTGGCCACCACAAACCATGTTCCAACAGTGAAAGCCATTGTTGATACCACTCGGAATCCTCAAATAGCATTTCTTCATCCACAATCCCCACACTGCCCACAGACCTGCTTAAATCAAGAGCACCACGTCTTAAATCAACTGGACCCTTTTTTGTGGCAAGTCGTTTTAAAAACTCTGTTGCTGATTTCAAATCAAAATCTCCATCTTTTAAATCACTACCAACACCAGTTTTTTCCACGATTTTGTGGAATTCTTGCACACTGCATTCCGTAAGTGACTGACACCTACCTAACCGTGTTTTTGTTTTTTCCATGGAGAGATTTAGAGCACTACCTCTACCAATCCAGGTTTTTCTGTTCCCATCAAGATCATTCAAATGGTCACAGCTACTCCAGGGCTTCTTGTCTCTGAGACTCATGTCAAACAGGACAAGGTCTTCATCTGGCTCAAGAAAACGATTACGGCTCTCAAATAGTTGGGCAGCAGTATCCTTCCATGGATGTGAAGGTACATTGAAGTCACTCATGTGCATTTCTTTAGGATTTAACCTGAAGTGATTCTCCCATTGGGGTACTGTAGGTGGTATATGCCCTTGGCATGTTTGGTAGCATTCCTGAACTTGAGTGGCAAGGGCTTCAGTAAGAACATAATCATTGAGTTGTTGCCACAGAAGAGCTTCTATGAGACACTGATGTTCATATAGCTCTGGTGGAATAACACCATACTCTGTAAAGTTGTATAATAGATCCTTGTAACCATACTCATCTGGTGTCCCATACAAGAGACGTTGAATTTCCTCAAGATACTGTCGAGCTGGGGAAGTTGTAGGATCTTCCCTGACCTGAGAATGCAGTGGTCCTTTAAATGCATCAACAGCTGGATTAGCTCCACTAGCAGCAGATGTAACTGTTGCTGTACTTGCAGGGATATCCTCCTTACTCTTTGGCAGTAAACGATCAAGAAGGCCTTTTTCATTTTCTTTTCCAGAAGTAGAAGTCGAAGTACTACTGTCACCAGATCCGGTTTTGAAAATGGTGGATAACAAACCTGGAGATGCGCTACTTGTGCTGGTTTTTGGGTCCTCCTTCCCAAGCTGAGGAGTGGATGGCTGCTGCACTTTGGATGATGGCTCCTCTGTAACACTGAAAAGACCTGAGAGAAAACCTTTCTGCGGTGGACCTTTTGAATCTGTGGCCACATCTTGGGAGGATTGCACCTCAACTGGTTTAGTTCTCTGAATCTGTGGTCGCCCCTGTCCGCCACGTGGTTGTTGTTGTTGCTGTGTTGTTTGAATGCTCACCTGATCAGAAGGTGTCGTTGACTGATCCACAGTAGCTGAAATTTTGTTTAACAGGCCAGAAAATAACCCCCCTGATTCAGGCTGAGTTGGATTTTGCTCGGGCTTAACAGATTGTTGACCTGCCTTAGTAGGTTGAGATGACGGTTGTTCTTGTGGTACATTTTCACCAGACGCAAGCTTAAGAATACCTGAAAGCAGGCCTCCACTTTGACTAGGCGGCTGATTTGCTGTTTGTTGAGGGCCCATCATTTTGGCAGTCTTCTGTTGTTGTTGTTGTTGCTGCTGCTGTTGTGGTGGCTGGGATGATGTTTGACCAAACAGACCAGACAAGAATCCTCCTTGCTGACTTGTTTGAGATGGCTGTTGACCAGGTCCAACAAGGTTTGGTTTGTTGCCTTGTTGCCCAGTCTGTGGAGTGGGTTGTTGGGGCACGTTATCACCAGTTGCTAATTTATTCAAAAGCCCTGAGAATAGTCCACCCTGCTGTGGTTCTGCAGGGGCAGCAGGTTGTGGAGGTATCTGGTTTTGCCTACGCAGAGGTTGTCTGTTACCCTGTTGCATTTGCTGCTGGTTTTGATGACTACCTTGTGGTGGTGGCTGAGCTGAAGGAGTAGGACCCGCTGAAAATAGCCCAGAGAGAAAGCCTCCCTGTTGACTAGATGGTTGCTGGGTATTCTTTGGGCCAGGTCTTTGTGCCTGTTGCTGATCTGGTTGACTACCCATGGTAGACTGCGGGTTACCTGCATCAGCAATTTTATTAAATAATCCAGTGAGCATCCCTCCAGGACCGCTGGGGGGCTGCTGGGGAGGGACTTGATTTTGCCGTTGTAGGTTTTGTCTATTGCCTGTTTGCTGATTAGGTTGGTTACCAGATCTGGCACTCTGTGACTGATTTTGTGAGGGTTGGGGTAAGTTTGCAGGAGCAGATTCTTGGCCCCCAATTCCAAAGAGACCAGAAAGGAATCCTCCTTGCTGAGGAGGTGCTTGCTGTGCTGGTTTTTGGTTAGCCTCTTTTGCACCAGCCTCTGATTGCATCTGAGATGGAGTAGGGTTAGGTTCTGTAATCTTGTTAAAAAATCCTGACAGCACATTACCTGATTGCTGATTTGGTTGTGGAGACTGTGCAGGTAAATTTCCTTTTTGTGACTGGGGCTGGGATGCAGGTTCTGTGAGTTTAAGCAAACCCCCAAACAATCCACTAGGTTGAGGCGTTGTTGCTGGTGCAGTTGGAGGTTGTTTTTCTGATCCTTGGTCAGTCTGTTGCTGTTGGTCTGGTTGCTGATCTGATGACACAGGCTGTGTTGGTTGATTGTCAAGCTGACCTTTGTCAGGGGGAGGTGCTTCTGTTGAAGCAGTCACTTCTGGTTGTAACTCTTGGCTAGACTGAGTTGGTTGAGTACCAGTAACTGTATCTGTGGCTTTTTTCAAGAGCCCAGATAAGAGTCCTCCAGCAGAAGACTGGGTAGCTGCAGGTTGTCCTTGCCTTTGAGTTGGAGTTTGTCCAGACTGTTCTCCTGACAATGGCTGATTTGTAGGAGCAGAAACATTATCAGAGGCAAATTTTAAAAATCCAGACAGCAGTCCTCCTGTCTGTTGTGGGGAGGCATTCTGTTGTGTTTGGGAGGAAGATTGGGAAGGTGATGAAAAAAGGCTTGAGAACAGACCACCCTGTTGGGGCTGACTGTCCCCTCCCTGGATATTCTTGCCGGATGAAGCATCTTCGGTTGATCCTAGTTTCAACAATCCGGAAATAATTCCTTGAGACTGTGAGGCTTCTGGCTGGGACCTGTTTTGTTCCAATGTCTCGGGAGGACCTTGATTTTTAGAAGTGACGTCAGATTCAGACTGTCTGCTCAAGGGACCTTTTTCAGATACTGTTTTCTCTTGGGACTCTTGTTCCATTCTGCAGTCAGTGCTCTGTGTGGAATCTGAGACAATTTGTTCAGTTTGCACCTCACTTTGATCACTAGGTTTAGTGAGAGTCACAGTGGGAGTCATTTGTTGTTTTGCAGGTTCCTTGGCGGGTTCATTAGGGGCTACCTTAAACAGGTTTGAAAACCAGCCAGTTTCTGTATTTGCTTTGGGTTTACTTTCCAAAAGTGCAGCTCGACTTGGAGAGGGAGATCTTCCAGCGGTGGGAGATGGAGTTTTTGATGGGGCATTGGTGTCTTCTCCAGATGCAAACTTGAGAATCCCAGACAACATGCCCCCCTCTGCCTTTGGTGAGGTTGTTGTGGAAGTATTTTCTGAGAAAAATGGAATTTTGAGTTTGCTGCCTAAAAATGACTCCTCTCCTGCCTTGGCATCACTCTGTGAGGAACTTTCAGAAGGAACTGTTGATATAAGGGTGGACAGAGACTTCTTAAAAGGGCTGAAGAATCCTGATTCCTCTGAACTGCCTTCAGGTTTTGTTTCGGGTATTGGAGAAGCTTGTCTTTGCTGTGTATCAGGCAGCTCACCAGATGACTCTGTCTCTGGAAGAAGCTCTACTGACCCACTTCCAGTTTCTTGGAAAAGCTCAATTGATCCACTTCCTGTATCTGGTAAAAGATCAGCAGATCCACTTCCTGAACCTGGTCTTGTCTCACCACATAACCGTCGCTCTGCCGGTGACACCTCTCTATGAGGACTTGGAGTTCTATTTATAGACCCTTCACAGGAGTCATTGCTCGCAGCAGATGCACTTCTTTGATCTGATGGAGATGGTTCTCTAGATGGCGAAGCACTGGAAAACAGTCTCATAGGACTAAGCCTTCCAAACATGGATTCAAGCCCAGATGTGGGTTGGTTACTCGTGGATGCACTGCTTTGTGCCTCTGTTCCAACCTGTGTTGATGTTTGATCAGCATCAGCTTGTCGACTTACTTCAGAGGACTGAAATGGCAAAAGAGACTGAAGGGAAAACTTCTTTTCTGTTGATGGTTCCTGAGAGGCAGGAGGAACTATGGCAACTGGTGGGGAAGCCCCACCACTTTTGGGAATGAATGAAAGTAGCTTCGAAATGCTAGATTCAGGTTGAGTTGATGCTTGGGAGGTGGGTGGTTCTGTGGTAGTGGCACCGGAGGTTTCTGTGGCTTCAGTACTGGCTTTAGGAATGAAAGAGAGCAATTTTGAAAAACCACTATCTGCCTGTGGTGGTTGGGGAGATGGGGTTGTGCCAGGGGATTGTACCTCAGGGGTAGGCTTCGATCCTGTGATTGTGCTGAACAATGAGCTCATTGCATTCTTTACTCCAGTTAGGCCCTGTTCAACAGTACTATCTTCCTTAACGTCAGGTTTGACTTCCGTTTTATTATCGTCCCCAGGTTGCACATCCTTAGCATCAGTTGGCAATGATGGAAGTTTTCTCCTCGTTGGTTTAGGCAGCGATTCATAGTTGTTGATCTCCTCCTCTTTTACAGCCAGATATTCAGACACTGAGTCAACTAAGCTCTGAAGTTCATCCATTGCATCTACATATTCATCACTGGGTTCCTCTACTGGAGACAACGCAGGATCTTGTCCGCGACTTGCCCTCCCTTTGTTTGATAAGCCTTGACCTCCAAAAGGTGACACATACTTGCCAGGGTAGTAGTAGCTTTCATATTCATAGCTAGCATCCCCTTCAGTGAATGCCAGGTCATCTAGTTCCTCCTCAGATCCAAATGAGTACTGCATTTCATCTGAACCAACTGAGTTATATTCACTCCTTCCTCTAATCCTTGCGATTTCTTCCCTAGCGGCCTCCTCCTCGCGAAAAGCTGCATAGCTCTCAAGTGTGTCTTCTAAAGCAGTTTTGGCCCACAGTCTGGTCTTGTAAAGCAGACTTTCACTGTCTGTCTGCTGTCGTAACTGTTTGACAGATGGAATTATATCAATTTCAGGAGGAGTTTCATCCTCAAAGCTGCCTGCTTCCTTGTATACTAACCGTACTTCCCCACTACCAAATCCACGCCTCTGCCTGCGTGTCCTGCCATTTGGCTCCAGCGTTTCCTCTGGAGATAGTGCGTCACATTCTACTGTCTGATAGAACCTGCTGCTCTTGGACTCAGAAGGGCTGTCACTGATTCGATAGATTATGTTTTTGTCCTCATCCTCCCACAGTTTCTGCTCAGCATCCAAGTAATCATCCAAGACACCTGAGTCTGGCACTTTATATTTAGTCTCCCAATCCTCCACACCCATACCTGAGTCAACTGGGATTATTCTTACTCCACCCTTACTTTTTGATCGCCTGGATTGAAGTTTAAAAAGAAGAGGAAAAGAAATAAAATCAAGTAGAAAAAGTGCCATGCAGGAAGCAGTGTGGAACAGCGTGCAAAGACAAAGAAAAAAAAGAGAAATTAGACAAAGACTCAAAACAACAGAGCATGCAAAGACAGCGTTCATGCAGGAAAGAGTATAAAATAGCAAAATGAGAAATGAAGTACACATGTGGAAGGAAAATCTGTCAATCTATTTCTGATATTCTGTTAAGTGGTACAAGCAGTGATTGTATTTGTATCAAAACCTCTATCAAAGAATCATCCTACTCTTGGTAACTGCTCAAAGTAAAACCATATAAACCGATGAGGCATAACATTATGATCACTTTCCTAATATTGTGTAGGTCTCCCTTGTGCCTCCAAAACACTCGTGACTCATCAGAGAATGAACATGGGCCTTCTGTGGGTGTCCTGTGGTGTCTGGTAACAGAATGTTGTTAGTGGGGACCTTTGAGGGGAGGGGCCTCTGTGGATCATTCCACAAATACTTGATCAGTTTGGGATCTAGTGAATTTGGAGGCCAGGTCAACACCTTGTGCTGTTCTTCATGTTTTTTTTAGTTTTTCCTAAAGCATTTTTGTGTGTGTGTCTATGTCAGGCTGCATCCAGCTGTGGAGGGCTGTCACAGGTTGGTCAATGTTACTTACTCCTCCTGTCAGTGGTCATAATTTTATGTCTGATCGGTGTATATGCATGGAATGCAATGCAAATGATTTCAGAATCCAAGGTTGAAAGTAGCAGATGCAGGCCAGTAGAAAAGTGTATTAGGAGCTACGTTAGTGCATTTCCTGTTAATTACGAGTGGGCAAGTAAATATTATTCTTAAGTGATACTGTAGTGATGGGGGCAGAACTTGTGTGTGAATGGGTGTTTTTACCTGGGTCTCCTCATTTCTCTACACTCCTCATAGCTTTGTATGGACTCTGACTCCCTGGATAGGCCTTGTTGTTGGACTCTGCGTCCTATGGGGTACTGGTGGACCGATGAATTTGTTTGAGGGGTGTTGTGGAACGGTGGAGGTCTGTTGCCAGTTTCACCGGGGTAGTCGTCCAATGCGCTATCTTGGTCATCTAAAGCTGGGCATAAGACAATACAAATGATTGAGGAAAACATTGATAAGACCAAGGGTGAACAAAGCTCCCTTAGCGTGGTGTCAAAAAGGCAAATTTACCAGACCGGTAATAAAAACTAACTTCTGTTCAAATACAGACAACGGCTCCAGGGATGCTGCAAGGACGTTAAGACCATGTCCAAACAATACAGACATGTTTGAGGAAATAGCTCCCCTTTGTGGTGGCAGACATATAATACAAAGAAAATGATCACATGGGAAAATTATGAGCATGAGAGATGTCTTCAATAGAAGCAATCAAGCTCACTCCAGATGCCACGTAAAACAACAAAACAGTCACTCATGCTTTGAATTTGGATCAGACGGAAACAAGGCTGTCAACTTTCAATTACAATGAGAACGAATAATGGATACCAACATGCAGAGGTCCGTATTCAAAAAGAAATGCGAGGTGAAGCGCGCTGTACCACACAGGAATGAAAGGGTAAAAACAACCACTATACATACTTTGCTGGTCACTCCATCCAAAATAACTCCAACTGCCTGGTGGCATGGAGGCAGATATCCAAAGAAGAAAAGTAAACCTCATTACTGTAATAATCACACCAGTAACTGTAGCTGCTGATAGCCAGATGAGTACCATCGAGCAGAAAACACCCAAATCTGTGAAGCTCAGTGTAATAACCAGTATGAGACTGAAAACACCTGCATAAAGATTTGCGGTGAAGTCACGTGACGCAGTGACAATAAAACACAACTTAACGGGCTCATTGACTGTCATTTAGAGTGGCTAGTGATTCCAAATGAGTTTCTGTTGACTGGAAATCAATGGAAAATAACAAATTAACCTGAAGCATATTTACTTTAATACTTACAGCACTGGGAGGGGACCGATGGCATTGTTCTTCTCTGGACCTCTTCATACTGCTGTGAGAGAAAAGATTGAAAATTATTCAACAGTAATAAGACACGTCCCAAAAAAATTTCCCTTGTTGGATCAATAAAGTCCCAGTGTAGTAGCCAGACATCCTGTAGGGTGTAATAACCATTAGTTATCATTAGGTGGCAGCAGAGAGCCAACATAAATTGTCATATTACTGAAAAGGTTGCAGTGTGAAGTGAATAGTTTGCAAAACTAACGTGAATCTGTTGATAAAACTTAATAGCAACCTTGAAAACGGGTAATTTACAACAGCTGAGAGATTTCTGATCCGTTCCTATAGGTCATCTATCGAGGATTCACTTTGTGCTGCACGTTTGCCCAACTCCTGCTCTACTTCCGGAGCAGCAAATATAACACAATCTCTCCCAGTCACACGGAAGGATTTAGTCATTTATAAATTGTTAATGGACACTTTTGGTAAGCTCACCTCGTCGTTCATCTGCATGTTGAACCGCGCCAGGTTTTTGGTCCAGTACTGAGCCTCGTCCTCTGGGATATCTGAAACAAAAGTATGGGACGGAAGAATGAGACAAAAAAAAAAAAAAAAAGAGGGATGGGGAAGAGAAGGTGGGCAAGAGACGGGAAGCAGGAGAAATAAAGGCGCGTGGATGAGGAATGGATGGTAAGATTGAAGAAAGTAAATAATGGAAGAGGAGGGAGGGTTGCAGGGTAGCGCCACCCTCTCTCTCAAAAGCCCTTCTTCCATGCTTCCTGTCCCATCAGGTCTCACCCCAACCACAATGCTTGGTGTACTTATATATTATATTCATAGGTCTTTAATAGCTGATGAGGAAGTTTCCTTTTGAGGGGCCCAGAAATAGAAATAAGAACCGCCACATGGGCCTCAGAAGTCCTTCCATGTAGGAAAAGAAGAGAATAGGCCAAGACTGGATATAGGGAAAGAGCGTGAGGAGTTTTAATGTACCTTGACTGCCTCACATGAGTTCTGCAATAAGGTACAAACTTTTCATCAGTACCCATAACATTATCTGGACACCAACTATTCTCTAAAAAGGGATTTGTCAGCACTGGCTAAAATATTGAATCTACTGTCTTATCTACATCTTCAGGCCCGGACAGCAGTGTGAACAGCAGTGTGAACTTGCGCTATCTCGACATCAGGTGAGAAACAAGAGTAGCCGGGCAGCTGCGGTGGAAGCTGAAGATGCTTCAGACAGCTCCTTGAGATTAGGAGCTCACAGAGGGGAGGAATGCTGTGACTGTTCGATGATTACGAGTAAAATGTGACCATAAACATGTCAGACAATGAAATATAATGTCTGGATACACACCAAAAGGCAATTCGAAACGGGTGTCCAGCAGCACCTGGTGGGGAGTTGGGTTGGTGGTACCGCAGATCTCATCCTCCCTCATCAGCACCTCAGAGTCCAAAGACGTCCACTCTCCCGGTCCCTCCTGAAAGGAAGAAATGCAGAGGAAGAGAGAGAAGAGGATGAGAAGAGGATGAGAAGTCGGGAGGAAAAGAGAGAACGATAAAAACAGTGATGTCTGATGGAGTGTGTGGCTATTCGCTGAACCCGAGCGAAGGGAAGACGAATAAGACTTCAGACTGAGATGGAGCGTCTGCTGTGCCATAAACTGAGTGGAGAAGTCAAACACTGAGAGCTGCATTATTAATGACTACACAGACGAGGCTGCCTCGCTTTAACACTCTGCAGAAAAAAAAAAAAATAAAGTGATGAGGTCCAAAGGCGAGGCCGGCCTGCTCACTGCTCGCTAAAATGACTTCTACTGCTTCTAACCGTGAGACTCAGTTGACAGGTGACGACGCTGTTGAAATGAGTGTGTGTGTGTAAGTAAGTAAGCAAGCAGGTGGCGGAAAAACTAACGTTGAATTCCCGTGACCTTTGACCCCCTTGTGCCGCCGCTGCGTGAAAATGTAAAACAAAGCGAGCAAAGCGGAAAAGGACCTGAATACTTTCTGAAGCAACTGTATAGACGATACATTCCCGTTTATTTTGTCCTGTTTGTGTCGTAACTTCAGAGAGCCAGGTTTAGAAAAAGGCCTAATTCTGTCTAACATATTCTTAATATCATCCACTACGTTTTTAAAAAGTAGAATATTTATATGCAGGTAAACATACAGTACAGGGTGATCTTCAAATTCAGTGAACTTCAACGTTAAGGACAATATTGGAGTATAATACTGTGTCAGTTTTTTTCCTAAAGACGCAAAGAGACACTGACCAGCTGTACGTTCACGCATCTCAGAACAAAATTCTGAAAGTGTGTGTGTGTGTGTGTGAGTTACCTCGTCAGACTGTCGAATGGTATCCAAAGGGATCAGCGCCGTTCCGATCATGGTGTCCCAGATCAGACCTTTGTTCCACAGCTCCACCACCAGGCCTGACTCCAGATGACTGATCTCACTGCGGACGGACAAAAAGACACATCAGCTGCATCACGTACGCTTTCAAACCTCTCGATTAGGTTTTGCCTGTTCTGCAAAACCTAATCGAGAGGACTGACATGATGCTGAATTACATTAGGATACCTGGTCGTTAGATTTCTAATCTCTGAGACTCAGTGGCTACGAGAGGCCAACAGCAACCGTGTTTTCATGGCATGTGGCTGAAGTTACCACTTAAATCCCTAAGATTTTGTGTACATGACTTCTCAAGCTGTAACCACAACCTCACAGGTTCCATCTGAAGGCGGCATTAGTCCGATCTGTCAGATGTCTCATTCCATCGTCTTTAATGTGCAGATTTGTGTAGTTTTGAAAGAACTGAACAAAAACAGCACTAAATTTAACTAATTTTTTGTTTAATTCTCTTTTCAACTTCTGTACAACCTTTCTCCTCCCATCAGGTCAGTGTGCGAGTCTCAAAGCAGCGAGGTTGAAGGGTGACAGTTATGGATTTGTGACAGATCCGTCCTAAAGAGAAGACAGCATCTCATCTGCATATTCATATTCACACTCCCATTCACGTTCACATCGCCTCAGTTTGGCTGTCACTCATCTCTGCTGACACTTCACAGCTGGGATGATGGAGAGAGGAGGCGGGTGGGAAGATGCCGAACGCAGAAAGTGTGTGTGTGTGCTGGTGTTTAGCTACTTCCCATACAGTGAAGTCAGTCAGTACGATTACAATTAACCGTCTCCATGCGTGTGCTTGCTTGTTCACATGCTGACGTGTCTGCAGAGTGTTTACAATGGAAAATATTATATAAATAATTATTGATCAGAGACCAGTTGCAGGTATGGCATTCTGGCTTTATATTGCTAATTTCAATCAATATCTGAATGTGGCGTAAAACAGCGCTTAATATCGCCTGCCTCCAACTCACATTTGCTTTCAAACCATGGATGCATCAGACAATGGGTTGTCATCCTTAATATTTAATATTTACAATGGTCTTACTCTGTCAATGGGATGGTTTGTAAAGTGCATGTAGTAGAATAACCTCTAAAGTGTTTTTGTGTGTGTGCCTGTGTCAGGCTGCATCCTGCTGGGGATGACTGCTGACATCAAGGAGTGTCATTGCTATGGGGTGGGGGTGCCTGGTCTGGTCTAGGTGGGTGCTACATGTCTAAGTAACATCCACACCAATGAATGCCAGGTCCAGAAGTTTCCCAGCAGAACACTGAATTGTCACAAGATGATCAATGTTATGTATTTCTCCTGTCAGTGGCCAAGATGCAGTACAGAAAATACATAAAATGTAGTTGAACAGGTCGATGTACTTCTAACCGACAGCAACTGATAAGATAAAAAGTGAGAAAAGCAGAGAGTGTAATCTTTTAGCATCCAGTCTTATCCGCTTATCGGAAGTTAGACTGGTATGGCAGCAAACTGAACAGGGTGTAGGCTACCAGACACTTTCTCCCTAGCCTCATTTTTCTGATTCCTCATACGGGTTCCTGATGCCTTCCCATGCCCGATGAGATATGTAATCCCTAAAATACTACATAATAATAATCTGTAAGACTAGAGAAATACGCCAATCAGCCACAACATTAAAACCACTTACAGGAGACGTAAATAACATTGACCATCTTGTGACAATCCAGTGTTCTGCTGGGAAGCTTTTGGACCTGGCATTCATTCATGTGGATGTTACTTAGACATGTAGCACCCACCTAGACCAGACCAGGCACCCCCACCCCGTAGCAATGACACTCCTTGATGGCAGCAGCCATCCCCAGCAGGATGCAGCCTGACACAACTGTTTTGGAGGCACAAGCGAGACCTACACAATATTAGGAATAATGTTATGCCTGATCGGTGTAAGCTGGTCTTGTGTTAAGACAATGTTCCTGCTCTGCTGAACTTCCCAGCCAACATTATTTATAGCCAAAGAACAAACACCATGGACGGTTTCCCTAACCCTAATGTGGCGTTTAGGGAGCATTTGGTCCAATATCCAAGGTAAAGTCCACTAATTTGAAGTATTATATTTTATAACATGACTCAGTCAGAACTGGATCTCGTGGCAGAATGAAAGAAAAAAATAACTAAATAAATGCTTTATGACCTACTGCCTGATTTTAATCCATGAGATTATTTAATTGAAACCATGAAACATAAAACCCCCAAATAGGATTAGAAATAGGCCTGACGTTGTCCATCCGTGCAGTCTGTCTCCAACCTGTCTCCGACCAGACCAGACCAGACCTACGTGTGTGCGCGTCTGTCTTTCCGCTTTACATCCGGCATACGTCCTCCGTCAAAGCCCATCCATTATCGAGGCTGTATTTTGTTGTAAAAGGGAACGAAATAGAGTATTTTTTTAACACTCGGAAAGTGCAAGCAGACAAACACGTCGACGCACACCTACACACGGCCATCTAGTGTTTAAGAGCAGAGACAGAAACTGGCAGGAAGAAAGGCAGGAGAAGAGAGTGTGAGTGTGTGTGTTTGTACAGAGCATGAGGCTTGATAGAAATGATGTTCTGTGAGCGAGGGATCGGGGCACTTTGAGGCACAACAGGTGAAGTCGCTGGTTAAATACAGCTTTTCACATGTTCCTGTGAGGAAAGCTTCACACGGGCAAAAAAAAAAAAACACTGCAAGAATCAGTGAGACATTTATCAAGATTTCAATGAAATGCACATGTTTTATTAATATTTCCTGCTTATTTAAACATCCATAACATATTGGGTGTAATGTGGCAACAGGGATGGTTATTAATTGCTATTGGGGGTTGAACGACTTTGGATTTTTTAAAGTTGACTAACATCTGGTGGAAGTTGGGTAAAACCACAGTAGAAAGTAATGCTTTGTGACAAAGAAATCCATAGTCTTGACCTGAATACACATTGTAGCATCTCGCACAAAAGAAGCTATGGAGGCTTTAATTGAACAGGGGTTACGTCAACACCATAAACACCGACAGTCTGACACTTCTAATATGCGGCACGTTCTACAACCACAGCAACAAGGTCAACTAATAGGATACAACAAAACGGAACATTAACACACAAGCTTATCAGCACTGTTCTCTATCAAATAGTTGATGTGCAGCCTCCTTCTCTCTGTTACCACAGGACATTTGGTGAAGTTGTTAACTGACTGATGTCCAGAGGATCTGGAATGTTCCTCTGCTAGCGTTAGCCTTTTCAGCATTGCAGTAGTACTTTACTTGTATTTCAGGACTTATATGTCACGGTAATATGGGCTTCATCTTTTGTTAAGTATTTCCACACACTTGATGAACTGCTGCTAGTTTGCTGCAGTGACCCACTGAGCTCCTCACCTGTCTTCTAGGAGGCGTCCATGTTGTTATTGATTGGCGACTAGTCGACTTTCTGCAGCAGTGAAGTCGACTAGTACAGTCCCTAATTGCTATCCTGCAAGACTGAAGCCATAAATGTAAAGGACTCATTGTATTGGTTCTCCACGTGTAGAGCTTCATTGTGCTTTCTTGATTTCCAGTGGAGTTTACTCACTGGTTTTGGAAAGAAGCTTTATCTCAATGACGCGATGCCAACATCCACCACAACTTATAGGGAAGTATCTGTGGTTTAATAGAATTAAAAGCAAGTTTAATGCACATATTTTGAAATCCCAAAACCAGATGAGACGGTTTCACGCCCACTTGGGTGATTTGGGACTTTATTCTGGGTATAAAACTAGAGATCAAAATCTGAACAAGATTTGTGCCAGTTTGAGAGAATTTTAGTGTTTTTCTTACGTACTTTAAAACAAAGCCAAAATGCACTGACCAATCACTCGCTCAGACTGCTGCAGACCACATAGCCTGGTCTACAAAAGGAAGGTCACGCAAATCCACCTATACAATGAATGTGTTTTAAGAAAAGGACGTTTACTGTCTTCACATGCCAAGCAGTGTTTGGTACAGAGCTGCCTCTTCCGAAAGTAGTAGCTAGTTGTAAGTTGTTGTGGTGGTTGGCTGTTGCAGTTTATTGCTGTATCACTTCTGTGTTTCAAGTGCCTTGCTTTTTATGACAGGTCACTGGTTGGCTAAAGTGCTGAAAAAGAATATCGACCTTATATTTTGGGTGGTTTAGTGTGCGCTTTGGCAGCTTTTGAAGAGTTTTTGGGCTAGAAACCATCAGCTGTATCTGGCATCACTGGGACAAGTGTGTCAGAAGTGTAAAGAAGAGCAAAGAGAAAGGTTACCATCAGACAGCTGTAAATCACTCCTGTTATTATATAAGTCACTGACCAAAGACTGATGGAGGTTGACGTGGACAGAAGGAAAAAGGTCACCATTTTTAACGGAACTTAATAGACAGAGAGCTCGAAAGAAAGACAAGACCCGAGAGAAAGACAACATCCACACAGAGCAACAGCTTCTTCCTGCAGATGAAATTATATTCTTGAGAAATCTTCATTTTTTAAAATAAATATTGTGTTCAGTGTATATAAATAGTGCATATTTATATTTATTTGTACATTTATTTTTCCTGTGACATGTCTCCCATCACTGCAGTGCATGGATATACTTTGTTGCAGGAGTCAAAACGTATAAGCTGCAGAAACTCAAGGCTCCTAATTAAATCTCAGCCACTAGAGGTTTTAGTTTAGTTTTCATTCTTATTTTTTACAGCTCTTTTACAGCGTTAAACCCTTGGTCATCAAGACATCAAGTGAAAAAAAGGAGAGCCCTATGCAAGGACGGTGCATGGAGCAGCGACGAGCACGTGAGGCCAGGTGAACCTGAGCGTGGAGGGATCAACACTGAACACGCTTAACCTCTTATCCCACTGGCCAACTAACCCCCGAGCAGAAGTGCTGCCAATGCAGGTCAAAGCAACGTCACATCCCGACAATGCGTGTTGCTCTTGTAAATTCTAAGCTGGTCCTCCCCGACGGCCTGGAAGTCAAAGGGCGCCAATCATGAGCTGCAACATCCACAGTTTGCATCCAATTCAGGATTATTTTTGCATGCACGTCTCTCTCTCTCTATCTTTCTCTCATTTCCTGTCAGATTACTGCAGTATTAAACAGATTATTTTGTAATTGCTTTAAACTTTATGTAGTTGGGCAAAATCTGGAAGATTCTTTCTGAACTGAATAAATGCCTTAAATAAAAAGCTGTCATCAACATCTTATTGTGACCACTCATAATTAAACTAAGTATCAAGGCAAGCAGTAACATACTACATTTGTATCCTGTAACTAGACCTAGTTACATGTCTGGTGGTAGATTAAATGTTTGGAGGAATGTAAACTTGGTTGGACAATACCGTCAAATCACTACTTTTGCATTTCACTGTGAAAGTTTTGTCACCGCAAATGAAAATACAGTAAAAGCTTCTTTGCTGCTGTTTTCTAAATTGCATAAAACCATGTCTTTCTCAAACAAAAAGCAATTTCATTACCGAGAGGACATTTGTTCACCTTCACAAATGTTGCAAGGAAATGTTTGACTTTGCCCTTAATCCAACACTAAGTGTGTGTGCATGGAAAAGTCGTGTTGTACTCCTTGTAAACTAAACTCTCCATCCTAGAATATTTGACCAAGAATATATTGGTCTTTTCTCAGACCTTTAAGGAGATCAGTTGTCTGGTCTCATTTACAAAATCAAAGAGGAGGACATACACAAGACAAAAAGTGTCCTCAGGTGCACACATACACAGCAAAAAATATATATATTGTCTTGTTTTCCTGAATGCACAGAGACTTCCAATTAATAACTTTTTTTTGTTGTTGTTGTTTTGCAGGAATAGATTAGAAACTTACGCCACCTGCTCTTTTACAGATGTGCCCAGTCTGGCCAGTCCCAGAAAGGTCCGAGTCAAAGAGTCAGACTGCACATCTGGCAGGGTCTCGGCACCCAGTTACCGCCCGAGCCACCATGTGCTTGGTATTTGCGATGGATCACAGTTTGTGTCCCAGCGGAAAATGTCACTGCAGTATATAAAAAGCAAGTGTACAATTTGGATTTTTACTTGTATGTATGTGTGTTTCCAGTTCTTCTCCAGGTTATTACGCTTAATTGCTTTATTTCAGGTTCTCCTTCCTTAAAATTTAGTGCACCGATGTCATAGTAAGACCTAGCAGCAAGTAAATCACAAAACCAAAAAATAAAAGTAAGTTTCTCCACCTGCAAGTTATCATACTTTGCAGAATCAGATCATACCTACCATGGACAAACTCGCTTTGCACCCAAGTCAGTACAGTGGTTACTTGTCAAAGCACAGTATTAAAAGAGTATGACCTGAGCAAGGACACAGACACTGACAATACTTTATACAAACTTTAATCCTTAAAATGTGTTGTTTGAATCTGCATGCATGATTTCCACCTTATTTTTCAGGGTAAGGTGCATTTCCTGTTTTGCATTCTCTGTTCTGTTGTCATTTAATGCTTTCTGCAAACACATTACCAGTATAGTG
>JASGAT010396169.1:5189-16847 GCA_030220025.1 Chelon auratus
TTAATAAAAAGTGGAAAACTATTAAAGACAGCCAAGGTCAAAGCAACAGGGTGGTTACTCCCCACTCCTTTACATGGTATTTATATAGTATATACAAGTACTACTACTATCAGTTTTTTCTAATTAAAGTGCAAAATGCATGAAGTAAAGTTTTGGTCATCACAAAATATGACTGTCAACCTGTCCTACTTGAAACGTGACTGGTTTTAAAAAACACGGCTTACCCACAACTTAGACTTATGAAGGATGATTTAACTTATATAAATATTGAACAAAAAGCGCCTACAAATTGTGAATGAGGGGTTTAAGAAGATCCGCTTAAACTGCTTGAAACTCTAGTTAGGCTTACAACGTCCAGTCGTACAGATGTTGTACTGTGTCTGTGAGATGCCGACATTAGCGCTAGCAAAACGATGCAACAAGAAAGGGGGAACTGAATGACACCAGAAACACTTCACAGAACAGATGGACTTTAATCTGACCTTGAAATTAACTTGTAATCCTTCACGTGCACCTACTTTTACACCTCACAGATATGTAATATTGGCTCGTTTACCTGAATAAACACAAGTATAGTATTTGTGTTTCCTTTGTTTGATTGGCTTCTCTTTGTCTACTTTCAGGTCTTGTGTGAAAATCCACTAATGTTCTGAGTCATTTTTAAGCAGAAATGTTTAAGTAGAAAATACTTGCATATTGCACTGTACACCGATCAGGCATAACATTATAACCACCTTCTTAATATTGTGTAGGTCTCCCTTGTGGTGACTCATCAGAGAATGGACATGGGCCTTCTAAGGGTGTCCTCTGGTGTCTGGCAACAGGATGTTGTTAGTGGGGGGCCTTTGAGGGGAGAAACTTGATCAGTTTGGGATCTAGTGAATTTGGAGGCCAGGTCAACACCTTATAACTTCATGTTTTGTTTTTTTTTTAGTTGTTCCTGTGTTTGTGTGTGTATGTCTGTGTCAGGCTGCATCCTGCTGGGGATGGCTGCTGCCATCAAGGAGTGTCATTGCTATTGGGTGGGGATGCCTGGTCTAGTCTAGGTGGTCCACACCCATGCCAGGTCCAGAAGTTTCCCAGCAGAACATTGAATTGTCACAAGATGGTCAATGTTATTTACTTCTCTTGCCACTGGTCATAATGTTGTGGATGATTAGTGTATGCGTACTTTTGATTCTAACTTTCACAGGAGCTTCTTTTTTATTATTATTAAACAACTCAAGACAAAACGTACATTTAGCACTTATGCTGAGTCATTTATTTTTCACTATGAAGTCCTTGGTTTCATTTCTGCTGAGAAAGCCTCAGTTGTTTGATGAGAGCGGATTTTTTCTTTCAGCTGTGTCGTGCACCAAGCTTGACAAGTTTTGTAACGCAGGTGTGACGTCCTCAACTACCACTGACCAGAACACAGATGGCTGCTGTCGGTTTAGCTGCAGCATTTTTGATTTTGCATATGTGACGAGCCATCCAGGCAGCCGGCAAGTTCACAATCAAGGTGACAAAGTGTTCATCCCTCCTTGGTACAGTGTTTCAATCATAAAAGTATTTTACAAAGTGGAAGAGGTCCAAACTTGTGTGCTCAAAGGCAGAACATCTGTCCATCATGTGTCTACCACATAAAACGTGCCCGACGTGAGTTTTCGAGGCCTGAAATTAAAGATTGAAGATTTCATTTTGAAGATTTGAACAGTTTAGCAAAAGTTTTGAAAAAGGCTCTAACAGTGTGTAGCTATTAGGTTTTAACATGCAAAAGCTGTGGACTGACAAGGTGCGTGAAGAGCCAAAACACACTGGTTAGCTGGCGGAGTGACGTTAATTTTGATAAGACGACAGAGCTAAGCAGCGGTGGCGAGTGACTGACTCCGTGAAACATGGAGATATCTGTCCTCCCTTTCAGATCAGATGTTTTACAGTTCCAACACTAAGCCTTTTTCTTGCCACGTTATCTCAGGAGCTTTGAACGCGTTAAAGGGCTACAGCGACGCCGCCGCTGACCTCGTCATATCATCGCTACACTGACGCGCGGAATATTTTATCTGTCTCTGGGAATCACTCGGTGACTGAAGAACTTCTTGCATGAATATTAAAGCGATCCAGTGAGGTCTGCATTTACATACACCAGCGGAGGGGATCACAGGATGTTCTCGCTCTGATGGCTAATAACGTACGGAGTCAGTTCTCTGCTCTCAACGATCCAAATTGTAACAGCTTGCAAAAAACACAAAAAAATTAAAAATAACTAAAAACTAAACAAGCTTTGACAAACCCTGTGTACACTACATGACCAGCACCAAACGCACAGATTATCCAGTGTAATTGTTAGCATCAACAATATCTCATCTTTGTGTATTTATTGTGTCTTACTACCCTAGAGTAACTACAGTAGCTATAAAAAGGACCACACTCCCCTGTTAAATTGCAGGTTTTTGTGATGGTAAAAAAATTAGTTGTACAGTTTTAAGGTCACATTAAAGGCGGATTTTTAATTTTTGTCTTATTTTTTTTCATGGCATTAAACGGATGTGTAGACGTTTTATATCCACTGTAAAAAGTAATGCATATTCTTCCTTTGTGCACACTTTTTACAAAATTTACAAAACGTTTGGCTTGTTTTCTGCAATTTCCGTCACAGACTACAGAGCCTCTTCCATTTAAACAGTTTTCCTCCCATGTATTTTTTAAAATGTGACAACGAAAAAAAAAAAAAAACCTTCTGAACAAAAAATGGTGTAAACAAAGCTTCATACAGCAAGTGTGTTTTCAAATGTAGATAGGACAGGAAGGAAACAACCCCCTCTTCCTGAACTCTGCCTCCCAACCCATTTGCTGTATCATCAAACCAAATTCTTAGTCACTCCCACCAAAACCACAGCACCCTAAATGTGGAGTGTGGGGGAGGGGGAAGGGGGGGAGGGGATCGGGGAAAACAATTTGCCAGCTGGAGCTAATCAACCATCACCTGATGTCAATCTCAGCTCATCAGGAGCTGCAGCCTCAATCACAGAGGTAGGTCAGCGAGCGCATCTGCATGAACCCTAAAAAGTTCATGTCACAATAACTGAAGCAATGTTCTGCCTACTGAAATTGTCTCTTTTTCCTTTTAAAGATAATAATTAAAAAAATAAAAATCAGACATAATCATTGTGATGAACAACAATGCAGTGGCTAACACTGATTAATACCTGCAGGCAAGCACCGCGGGTTGACACGTAGGAAGTATACTGCCCATGATCAGTGCAGCAGTTAAATTCTGAGTAACTTCATTATTTATTTGGTTTCCATTCTGTCACTGTTTTTTCTTTACAACACTGAGTCAAGGCAGTCTGTTCTGAGAAAAGGTGTTGCTTGACACGTTACACAAAACACTTGTTTTTCTCTTTTCCTTATCCGCCTGTTCTTATTATGTCTGTGAAAAGCAATAAAAGTAAGAGATTTGTACCATCTGCGAAGGTTCTCAGTCATCCAGGTCATCGTATATCCGAAAGAAATGCTAAAACAAGGGGAACTGGCTAATCTGGATAGATTTGTACTTGCAAAGTGGAACACAAACAGATTGAGCCAACAGTGAATGTCGTATTTCTTTTCCCTTTTGTTTCAGTGTACATGGCCAAGACTTCCAGATGCTGCAATCAAAAGTGCCACAGTGCCAAACTGTAAGATTGTTCCCTACCAAACAATAATACTCATTTTATTCTTTTATTATTTTTTATTTCAGAGCTGAAAACTCTAAATACTGACAGAAGTGACCATAAGTGTCCTTGGTGCTATTCACCATCTGCCTCCCTCATTATTGACTATTAAGAGAGCCAACAACACACGAGTCACGCCGGCCCAGATGTGACTCTGGTTAACAAGGTTCACATCTGGTGTTTTGGGAACCAGGGAAACCTGATGCGAAGTGGGCCACTGGAACAAGACACTCATTGACGAGAGGTGGAGACACAAGCAAATCTGGATTAACATTGAAACAACCAGTAACTCAGTGTTCCAAGTACCTGCAAACGGCTATCACAGCTAGAGACTGACCTAAGAGGGAGTAAGGAGGCTGAGCATCAAAGCCACTATCCAGGATGAAACAACAGAGATCCAGGAGGACATCAGGAAGATGGTCTCCTCTGTTGAAGTGCTTGCCGAGCTTCTCGGCAGAAACCAGAGGAGGAAGAGAAAAAAGATCTGGAACTATCATGGGAGGACAAACCCCTGTATGGTATGTACCTGCAGCAGATAACAGAAGTTGTTGGTATCCAGATATTCTACCAGTGGCTGGAAAAGGTATAACTGAAAAACAGCACAGAGGTACTAATCATGGCAGCACAGGACCTGGCTCAGGGTCCAGCACACCAGGCTGGACTCCAGGTGCCATTATCAAACTGTTGCAATGCTGGAAATTAATAAATGAGTGGATTATCTTCTCTTAAGTCGCTGGCATAGTGTATAGAACTGTGAAAGAGGGCTTGGACATCCAAAAGGTCAAAATGGGAGACCCCTGGTGGAGAATGACCGAACCAAGATGCTGCGCGACGTCCAGATACAAGCTGATGACAGCTAACCAACCAGACACTGTAGTGGTCGACAAACAGAAGATGTTGATGTGAAGAAGAAGGAACATGAGAAGATCAAGACTTGCCAAGGACTCAAGAAGAGCTAGCCAAGGACTCAAGAGGAGCTAGAAAGGGAAGGCAGCAGTGGTCCCCATGATCTGAACACCAAACTGTGGCTCCAACACGTCCCAGGACATAATACTACTTTTTACAGCATTGATGCCACATGGGGAGATTCTTTTTCTGCATTTGAACCCATCCATTCGTTCATGCAGTGGTGTATACACCTGTGACCCTTTGGTCCCAAAGCTGCTTCTCTAACCACTACTACTTATCTCCCCCCATATGATACATCCAAGGTCTCTGTCCAGTAAAAGTACAGTACAAGCAACAGGAAAGGTGCTGAGCAGGACCCTCAAAAGGCTCACCAGGTCTCCGGTTGAGGACCTTACCTTGAAAGAAGAAAACAAAAACCACACAGAAGGGGTAAGAGGGGAAAGCATATCCCACAGACCTCTGTTCACCTCCTCACACTGTTTCTCTTGATGGCATGTGGGTAATCATGTGTGAAATTAGTGTTGATTGAGTTTTGTTGGCGCTCACCTGATACATCACAGCTATTCACGTACAGAACAAAGGAAGAGGAGGAGATGGAGACATTTGTGTCTGATACAAATATTCTGCTGCCCAGTGTTCTGGTAAATGTGCTCAGTTTTTTTAATTGACTTCCTAAATTGTCACCAGAACTTTCTATCTTTGGAATGCTGTACCAGCGTTAATACTACACTGCTGCACGTAAGTGCGAAGACACGATAGGCTCTAAAGCATAATTGAAGGTGGATAAAGGAAGAAGAAAGTTAAAGAAATTTCAGAAACAAAGCTAGGAAGTAAAAAAAACGAAAGCAAACTGGAATGCCGCCGAACTCACTGAATGTGAGGGATGTTCACATGATGAAACACCACCTCTGTCCTCGGCTGTAATCAGTCATGCAGCCCTGACACGCTGGAATCAGCCGTGTACTTCAAGAAGGTGATAACAGAGGCAGCGTACAGAGATAGATGATGGGATCGGAAGAGAGAAAGACGGAGATTCAAAGAGACACTGAGACGGACAGAAGTTGAAAGTGAGAGAAAGAGAGAAGCAAACTATTTCCCCCCGTGTATTTATGAGGTGAACATCCACCTGGTGAAGTATGGAGGTGAATGATGAGTTTTCCCACCTTTTCCATCGAACGTGCAAGTTTAATTCCCAGTTCAGAATTTCAGTTTCAGCAAACTACATGACATATTAAAAGTGGCTAGCATAATACAGCTAATCAAGTATGGGAACACCGATAAGGCTATAATTAGTTTTCATGACTTAATTTGAGGGCTGCAATGACTCATCAATGTCATCTATGACGTCGGCTATGTAAATACGTCGATATGCACAGAATACGTTGACATCTCGTAGTGTTTACTAAAAAAGCCCAAACCCAAACGTGAGGACATTCATTAAACAGTGACCCAGATGCTTGAGAGATCTCCTACAGAGGGTAATAATGCAACCAGTCGATCAAACCTTCCAAAGGTTTTAGACTGTTCCAGTGAGTTTAGCCTGATGGTTGGTTGGTGGTCAGAGCCTAGGAGTCGTCCTCATCAGTTGTTTTTGAGAAAAGAACCAAACATTGCCTCCAGACGCTCCAGATGCTAATAGTGATGGCTAGCTTGGCTCTAAGTGGGTGTTAGCAACCTTTAGTAGTGGTTAGCATCACAGAATGAAGGTTGTGGGTTCTAACCTGCTGGCTGGCTGGCGTCCTTCTATGTGGAGTTTCCATGTTCTCCTTGTGTCTGCTTCTTTTCCCCTCAAATATAATGTTTGACTAACAGTTATTAAGAAAAGTTTTGTAATGTTTTAGTGGTTACCAAAAGATTATCATCTGTCATCGTTAGCATGCAAAGCCCCTCAACCAGATTCCATGAAGATCGCTCATTGGTCTAAAAGGAACCCACCACAGCCACAGTCTCCATGCTCAGAGAACCACTTCTTCAAGAACCCACTCCAATAATCAAGCATCCACCTTCGACTTGAACGGTCAGAGCAATCACTTCCATTTTACCAAAGACATTAATCCATTCAGGCCATAACGTTATGTCCACGACACATACTTAGGTTACGGTTTGTAATCGTTAAGGTGCACTCCTTGAAAGGTGTGTAACATAGTTAGCCACACCCATTTTGGTTCACCCGACTTCCTTTGACCAGGAAATACTGGCATGAAGGAATGGCATGTGTCACAGATGCTGCTAGGATCCATCAAGTCACTTCTATAGCACATTTAAAAACAACCACAGTTGAACCAAAGTGCTGTACAAGCAATAAGATTATAAATACATCAACAACCCCCGTTAATATAAAAACTAATAAATTAGCAAAAACAAGCAATGAAGCATCATCAAATATATCAAAAGGAAAACTGTGAATACAACGGTGTTTCCACAATAATAGCCAATGTATCCTGCTCAACCTGGACTAAAGTCTGGCCAAATTTAAAATGGTAGGCTGTTCCAGAGTTTGGGGGCCACCACCAAAAATTCTCTATCGCCTCTGTGTTTGAGCCTGGATCTGGGGAGTTCCAATAAAAGTTGGTTTGTTGACTTAAGTGCTCTGGCTGGAGTGCGGAGATGTACTTGGACAAGTAAGGTGCTGCCCGGCCGTTCAGACTCTTAAAAACAAGTAATACAGTTTTAAACTGGATCCTAAAATGGACTGGAAGCCAGTGTAGGGAGCCCAGTATGAATCATCCTCTCCGTAGCCTTTTCTGTTTGAGCCAAGCTTAGCTCTGTGTTTAGTCTGTTGTTCTTACACCTCACAAGAACGCTAAACGTAACTTTGTCGGCATCAACCATATCAAGCTCCAGATCAAGTTAAAGATGTCCCATTGCAGTAAGAGACAACGAAAACATAAAGTTTAGTTTTGTTTTCATTGTTGCCGCTTTGATGTCACATCTGAGCTCTAAAATGAACATAACTAACTTTAAATCCAGTGCTTTGAGGCAGATGCTTTTTGCTTTAGATGTATGAAATAAATTCATGAAATCTCAGGGGAAAGAGCGACAAAGACATACTGTAACAATGGGCTTTTGATGAGTGCTATGTGGGGGGAAACAAAGACAACTGAAGAGCTGTGTGGAGAATAAAAGCCAGAAATCCTTGGTAGATGCAAGGTATAACATGCTGCTATCATGACGCCAGGTGGGATAATGAGAGAAATGAAAAAGCAGCTAGCTTAATTTTGATCTGGGTGTGCAGTTAGTGAGTTTAAATGGCTCCTTGACCATATTTCTGTGGTCATTTTTAATTGGTTTTGCAAAGTATTGGAAAATTAGAAAAACATACTTGTTCCTATACTTTTAATGTGCTAAATGTAGGTTTGAAATATGACTTAGAAAGAAGAAACAACTCTGAAACAAGATACGGATCATGCACATGTGGACTTCAAAGTTTTGACAGATATTCTGGTAAAAAGTCTTTTTATACGTCCCACAGACTCGGAGCACCATTGGGGTTCATTTGGAGACATGTTTCTTGATAAAAGACAGACGTTGTCTGTCCTTTTCGTCTTCCCGGCTCCTGAGTAAATGTGGCCTCTGGCTTTGTGCATGTTCAGCTTTCTTTTCCTAACGTTGTCTCTCTGCTGGGCAGGTAGCATGCCGTTCGCTTGTCTTAGCCTTTTTGTCATAGAAACAGTTGTCTGCTGAAAAAAAAGCAGCTCAGGCTCAAGCACAGAGTAAAGGCGTGACTGGAACTGTTGTGATTCCATCACGTTGATGTAGTGTCTATAAGTGAATTGCATAGGGGGGGAACAACCCATGTCATTCTATTTCCTTTGCTTACCTATCAAGGCATGTCTAAACCACCCCTCTGCACCCCTCTCTTTTCTTTGTTTCCTCATCTATATTTCATTACAGAAACCAGGGGAACAAGGAGCCAGAGTTTCCTGGGGCGTGACCTCCAACCCAGAGTCTCCCTCTCTGAAGACCGACCTTCTCATCTCTACATTCAGCCCTTCTTATCCATCCTTATATGAAGATGACCCAATAAATTGATGATAAACAATAATAAATAAAAATGGATGCAATACACAAGTAAATCTTCAGTTTGTCCAGTACTGGATTAAATTCAACTGAAAAAATTGAATAAAAGATCAACGTCTCATCTGTCTATTCACTGGTCAACAGTGACTACATACAGTACAAGGCCGATGCTCTTCCTCTGAATATTAAGGAACAAATTCTAAGATCATTAACCTGGTGGAAACACAAAGGGTTCAACAATAGGTGTGAATCTTTCTGAATCTGATTCTCCTACTCTCTGTGTCATTTTTTTCCATTTAACATTATTTGCTGCATCATAGCAGAAAAGCTCATTATGGACCGGTTCATTTATTTGTTGCAGAACAATTATTACTTAAGAGTTTAATTTGTCTGCCACTTATTCTCAGTCCTCCTTTTTTAGTTTTTCTGTTTTTACTTCTTTTTCTTTTTTTTAACTGATCATGATTTCCAGTAGTGACATACACCAACCAGGCATAACATTAAGACCACCTTCCTAATAATGTGTAGGTCTCCCTTGTTGAGGGGAGGGGCCTCTGTGGATCATCCCACAGGTACTTGATCAGTTTGGGATCCCCACAGTCATCTTGGGCGATGATATTCAGATACTCTGATCAAATGCTCTGGGATTTGAAGACGAACAGGACTAGCTTCATCTTAGCAGATTTAGCATATTCTCACTGCCGTAGTTAAATGTTTGTTGTGCCAGGTGGGGGCCCCTTAAGGGGGCCTCCCACTGTCATTTAAACCTTAGTTCATTGCCGCTGCTGTTGGATCTTCTGATTGACATACAGGGAATGCAGCCCTGGTCTCTTTAAAAGCACAAGGTCATTTTCGCAGTGCGCCTCAACTTTGTCTGACACACACACATAAATAAATAACACATAATAACGTTGAGCTTTGAACAAAGTTGTCTAAAAACACACACATACACACCCATACACACAAAGACAACATCATAAAATACATCTAGATTCAGCTCTATTATCTTTGTTGGAGCAAAGAATCTCCTGGTCGTGGGAGAAGGGCTTTGCTGCTGCGCCGTTCAAAGCCCACTCCTTGTGGCCTTGCTTGTGTTCATGAATTTTAATCGACGCATTTGTAAACAAAAAGCTGACAACATGCATTAGGACGCCTCGCTCCACGCTGACGTGTCGGCACTTTTTTCTCCTCCTCCATCTCAACGCGACGGACCTCGACACCGAACTCTCCCCTTTTGGGGCCGTTGTGCATCACAGACACCTTACAGGGAATCAGGGATGATGCCGGGAGTGATGGTGACATCTCTGACTGCTCAGTTTAAAAGGATTCATGATATTAGAAAATACAGATTTAAAACATGAACTTAAATGTTTCTCACGTTAAAATCCCAAATCACATAAAGTTTGGTTCAGATAATTCAATATATAGATATATAGAATATATATGGTTTTCTTTCCTGCCTGTGGTTAAATTTAGGCTGTGCTCAAGTCTTTGCTTTTGTCTCCTGCCCAAGAGCTAAGCAGAAAAATAAGGCTAAGTTCAGATCTCACATTAACATCTGTCCAGGGCAATCTGACCCTAAGTGGCCATCTTTACGTTCCAGTGTTTACACCTGGTCTTCAATAAAAGAGTCTCCGCATGCATTCCCACCCAGCACTTGAAATCTGACCTCAGTTTCTTTATGCAAATAAACACCAACATAATTCGGGGCACAGTAGAATGTTTTCACTGCTGCCGCCAACAAGGATCTCTAAATACCGTTGTTTCAGAACCAAGAACAGCCATTTGTTGTGTGAGCGTCATGCCTTGGGGAGATGATCCATATTTTGGAACAAGCTATAACGTCTCTCTCACTGAAAGCCCACGTGTTAGTATGTATTCATTGATCTCAGTCCTGATTATTATAGAAACCAAAAAGATCAGTAATTTGTATCTATCAATTAGTCACTTGGACACAATTTGGACTCTCAAACTCCCTGAACCCCATTTAACTGACAACTTTGCTGTGTTCATGTTATCTTAATTCAGTAGTGAGCAATCTATGATTTGCACATTTCAACAATGAAAACTAGATCCAACTTGTAAAAGGCCTGCAAACACAAGAACAGAAAGCCAAATGTGTCTGTGTAATTTGACTATTAACACACAAACTAAACGTCTGTTGTACACTTCTTCTCTTATCACTTATCAGAAAACTGATAAGAATTGACTGAACAGTTTTTTTTTAAAAAAAAAAGTTGTTTCAATCTGTCACTATAAAGAAAAAAAGAAATGAAGAATCGACACTTTCTTCACATTCATTAACGATGTGTTGCTTTACAAAAGGGAACGTAAATTGGAAATACTTGGCTTTGTGAGAGACAGTGTCAAAGTTGTTTTAGCAGCTTTCCAACAGTTTTTTTCCCAATGTCACTAATAACAGAAGTTGTTTTCGCAAATGGAAACGTTAAGAATAAGAAAATAATTTGTGTACATACCCAGCTATTAAAACAAACTGTCACTTTAGGCTCAGAGCCCCTTCTCAGATATTTCTGCTTCTATGGTAGCCCCTACATATTCTTTCCCCCCCTCTAGCTTCCCCTCTTTTGTATCATCCTCCTGATGTATGTGTCACGGGTTTGATCACAATTAATCCTAGATTTTTTTCTAATTGTTTTTGTATTTGTTTCTGCTCTACCATGCAAAGACTGTGATGAGCCGGAAATGCTAAGGCAGGGGTGTAAAACATACGGCCCGCGGGCCAAAACCGGCCTGCCAGAGGATCTCATCTGGACTGCGCCATGAATTTACAATGTGCAAAATGCTGAAATTACATAGATTTCTGGTATTTGGGATGGTTCATTAAGTGTATAGAATGTCCTATGGTCAACATGGTTCCTGAATGTACCATTTTCATATGGAATTTCCATATGGACAGGTGTCAATCTGTTTGTAGCTGCTAAATACTAAATACTGTAAATTTATGTACATATACAACTACACCCCCTCTAAGTTTACCAGTCTATATTTTTATTCAGTCTATATTTTTATTCTT
>JASGAT010396170.1:0-19377 GCA_030220025.1 Chelon auratus
AGTTGCTCAGGTCTAGGTTCAGCAACATTATGTGTCCAAAGAATGAGGTCAGCTGACTACCTGAATATACTGAATGACCACGTTATTCCATCAATGGATTTTTTTCTTCCCTGATGGCACGGGCATATTCCAAGACGACAATGCCGGGATTCATGGGGCTCAGATTGTGAAAGAGTGGTTCAGAGTGGGCATAATTGTCACACATGTATTGGCCACCACAGAGTCCAGACCTTAACCCCATTGAGAATCTTTGGGATGTGCTGGAGAAGGCTTTGTGCAGTGGTCAGACTCTCCCATCATCAATACAAGGTATCTTGGTGAAAAGTTAATGCAACACTGGATGGAAATAAATCTGGAGACATTGCAGAAGCTGTAATCTGCTGCAATCAAAGCTAAAGGCGGTCCAAGGAAATGTGAGAGAGCGGTCAAAAGCTGTGTTCGTAGAATGTAAACATTACTTAATTATTACATTTTATTGATATCCAAGGTGGTAGGTTGTCTCAGTGATGTTCTGTGCCGTCCACGTTAATTTGCTGTAAAAGACACAGAGGAGGCATTTAAGTTTACATTTTTTTGACAAGCTACACATGTTGTTGACACAATTTACCCTATGTTAAGTCAATGTTTTTTACTTACAAGTGCGCATAACATACAGTCCAGCTTCAAAGTATTTGCGCCCCTCCTCTTTCTGCATTTCTGCACAAAAATGACTCAACACAGCAGCGGATTTTCACACAAGTCCTGACAGTAGACAAGGATAACCCAGTCAAACAAATTAGATTGGAATCTTATACTTGAGTGTTTGTTTATTCGAGAAGATTAATCATTTGTACATGTCTGTGAGGTGCAGGATTAAGTGAACTTGTGTTTTCAGTATCTGCTCTCACGCCCTAGTGCAGCAACTAAATGTTTTCGGTAACTGCTGATCAGTCGTCTACGGTGGCTCGGAGTGAGTTCTGAGATGTTGGTTGGATGTTGGTTCCTCACATGAACTGTTTGCTTCAGGTTCTTCTACAGCATTTTCATAGGATTAAGGTCAGGACTTCCGAAACATTCATTTTGTTTTTCTTGAACCATTATTTTGTAGAACAACTTGTGTGCTTGCTCTCTTTTTGGAGAACAGTGGCTTTGTCCTCGCCGCTCTGCCATGCAGTGTATAATGTTTCGTTTGTGAAACTGCGTCCTCTCCGTCTACTTTCAGGACCTCTGCTGATGTTTGGGGATATTTTCATGTAGAAATGTAGAAATTTCTGGAGGATTCAAAAACTTTTAAGCAGCATTGTATATATCATATTCAACGCTGATCCTAAGATTTGTTTTTGGTGGGTGAGGCTAAGCATAGGCTAATGTCGGCTTCCTCTCTCACACCGTCTTCGTCTCTGCAGTGCGTCGGTGGAAAGAGGTGTCCTGTGTCAAGAGTCCTGAACTGCAGCTTGTTTTACTGGAAGTGAGGGAGAAGGAAGGTGCACCCGTTCAGACCATCCTTCCCCTTCCCTCGCACCAATCTCTGAGCCACAGAAGGTGACAGGACACTTCAGAAGCTAACATACTTTTTCCGCTTTCACTGAATTCCCCCCAAACTTAAAAGCTTCCTCCTCCTCTTTGCCGTGCAGCATACGACATGTGCTGGACAGAGGCTTCCCTATGCTGCTGTGCGCCGTGGCATCTGACTCCACGCTGGTCTACCAGAGAATTACTGACGGGCTGGTGACACCGGACCCTCCTGTCGGGCCGTTCCAGGACTTGGGACGCCGGAAGCACCGGAAGAGACGGCAGCAGCAGTGAGCAGCAGATTGAGAAGACAAGAGCTGAAATGAGCTTTGCTTCCAGCTTTCACTGCGGAGCAGGGACACGGGGACATGTTTCTGTGGCGGCCTCTCGGACGCTGCTGTAGGGACTTCAAGGTTTGCGGGAGGAGACGTTGTGACATCCGTGGGTGGCAACGTTCATGTGTGACTCCTATACTTTGGATATACGGACCACATCGCTTTTATACAAGAGAAAATGAGAGGACTGGTGCCTGCGTCTCCACGGGAAGGTTTATCACATGTTGTCTCACCGCTCCTCTGCTTCAGCCGCTTAATGACTCGGACTGAAAGTTGGGAAGATGTGTGATACAAATGTGGTAGTAACAACCTAGAGGTGCCACCAAACTTAAACAAAATGCACAAGACAATACCGTCACTGTCGAGGCTAATGTACGCCGCTCCTCCATGTGATTGTCAATGATATTAAGTGGCTTTATTGACTTCTTAGTACCATATTAAATATGTAAATGCCAAGTGATTGACTGATTCCATCATTTACCAATGCAGTAGTGTAGTAGAATACTATGATCCATGCTAGTGTGTCATTCAGGCTGTAGTTTCTCCATTTAGAGTAGTCCAGCTTTCCAGTGCATGTGTATGACAGATTATAACATATACCATTAACAAAGTAATATTGCATTATAGAAAGTAATCACAACGGTCTTGCCATTTCTTCAGAGACTGCACAATAGTGAAAGCTGTGGGGATATATTACTCAAAACACTTTTTATTTTCCTAAAAAAACAAAAATCTGACATAGAAACTGAACACAATGATATAACACTGGTGAACAAATGATATAATCAGACTTATATGTGACATAGCGGTGTCCACCTTCATAGGGTTACATGGGGCAGGTACTGAAGCAGGGACCGGCATCAGTAACCCCGGCGTGTGAGTGCATGTGTGTCTTCTCAAAAGTGTTATCAGTGTCTTAATGAGAGGAGGGACTTGACTACATGAGACAATGATTACAACACTTCAACCCTGAGCCTTATTCAACATAAATACTCTACATCGTAACAGAAACGGACATGGACGGACGAGCACAACGTACTGGCCGACGCACTGTAGAAAAGAGGTTCATACTGTGTCTTGGAATGCAGGAAGTTTCCGGCCCGTTGACTTGACAGGGAGGCATCCAAGGACGAAAGGATTCAAAAACGACGCAAAGACGTTATTTTCATCATGAGTCAGTGTCCACAGAGCACTGGTGGCTTCAGCTGTAAGAAATCTATACTGACAGCAGTCAGCATGTTTCGGGTATTATAAGTCTCAGCGACAGCCATGTACTATACTAACCTTTCAGGAGTCATCCCAGCTGGGAAAGAAAAGGGTTAGATCCCGAGATCTCCAACCTCAGCAATGGCCTCATTAAGGAAGTAAACCTAAATCTTCTCTCCCTTTGGGGAACCATGAAGTAAATTTTGGTTGTAATCTTTGTCGGAGTTCATCAGACGAGCAGGTTGTGAGCAGGAGGGGAAAAAGGTGCTTTCTGAAGCCAGCAATCCATTCTTCTCAGGTGTGTACATACATGGGACAGTCAAAACAAGCTGGAGTCGTCCGGGACGTAGTGTCACATTCTGCGCTCTGTCCATAACGTTGGGAATGACGGATACAGGACCAGAGGGCTATGTCATATCCTCCTCCTCTGAGCAGTAGTCCCGGCCCTGTGTAGAGATGTAGAAGGATTAGCCCAACGTCACCAGTTTCCAGTAAGTAAATACATCATGAAAATGTGAAGGTAATCAAAACGACTGACAGTAAATAGAATAAACCGTGTTCCTCAGTCTTAAATGCATTAAACAAAACAATCCATTGCCTGCTTTGTTATGATAACACAGTGTGATCACCATACTGTAACTGGATGTAGATAAGGGGTCATAGTGAACTGCAGCACCATAGTACAAGGAAAAAGAAAAAAGCATAATCAATTGTCTAAAACAAATTTTAGAATTTGTTTTAGACAATTAGTAGTATATATATATATATATATATATATATATATACATTTATATATATATATAAAAGCTTAGAGTTGTTAAAGTGACATTTTGACAACATTATCCCATTTTACTAAAAGTAATTTTAATGGTACATTTGGGTTTGTAATAGGATGAAGGACACATCCATCATTCTCAGTCTAAAAGCCCATACAAGCTTCCTCTGGCACTAGTTAGACCAATGTGGTTTAACTCTACCACATTGATCAACTATGATCGCCTGCAAGAATTGTGAGCAAGGGATCAGACGAAGAAGAGTAAACCGTGCACTGGCTTTTAGTGGCTGGGGAAAGTTTTGGCTGTGGGACAAATGCTGAGCTGGCCTATTTCCTGTTGAAGTTTTGTTTTGCAGTTAATGTTAAAGCCAACCGTGGTGTAGAAGTGAACTGCACTCTGGGGGATTAACTAAAGGATATCCAGTAATACTTTAGACTTTATATAACAATGTGACATTGTGTCTGATAAGTGAAGCCATTAGTGGCTTTACATGCAATACCAGTGACGGTCACTAGGGGCTTGCTCCAGAAAACCCAAACTGAAATATCAAATTAGTTAATGAAATACTCAATCAATTATTTCTTTCCACAACAATTTCTTTCCACTAGCCAGATTCACCTCTTCTGTACATCTGTGTGCTCTTTTTTGTTTTTTGTTTTTTTGGAAATAATAATTTCACCGTTAACACATAACACAAAAAAGGCATTCCACAAACCAAGGAGTGATGTCCCCATCTATAAAACACAGTGCATGAATCCCACTAAATGTAAATAGTGAGGTAATGAAGATATATTTTACATAGTTGTCCCAGAAGTAGAGATCTTCTTCCTGGACTCATTTCACAGAAACAACACGTACACAGGAGCCATTGTGAAAGAGGGCATTAGGGCATGGTGCTTAATGCAAATTTAAATTGCTCATTGCTTTTCTGTACGTGCGCACACACTCACACACAGGCAGGCCTTATGATGTGTGTAACTGAAAACAAGAAATTTTCCATCTGAGCCACTGAAAGGCATTCTGGGAACAATATGAAACTGCAGACAGACCCAGAAGCAGACGCGATAACATCAGTGTTGGGACTATTTTTAGCCGTGGATTAATACACATTTGGGGCTCTGATGAGTATTTCCGGCGGCAGGATGGTGTCGGTGGGATTGTCTCAAAATAAACCGCAGTGCCTGGGAAACAGTGTGACTCATTTCTGTATTATTATTTTTTTTTAATAGTTTTTTTGAGCTCTCTGTGGCACAGACTCATAAGATATTTCGGGCATTGCCTGCTCAGGCAACGCTTGTTAGTGAGACTATTACTTTAAATAACCACACTGGTGGAGTTTACTAGACACGACAGACATCATTATGTCATCTGTTGTGTCCCCCTGAGATAGGATTTGAGATAGGATTATCCTCCACTATGTCATTTAGCATTATCTTTTAGTTTTGTTTTATTTTGTAAACCACTAAGTGATGCTAAAGTGACGGCTGGTCCTTCTCTACCTTTTCAATTTTCTCATCCAGCATCCTGAAGAATTCTTGTTGACTCTCTGAGGAGTGGATGCTCCTGCAAGGAAGACAAAGCAACCGGTTAGAGCCTAACAACTTAACCTGGGACTAAACACTGAAAATAGATGTTAATAATACCGTAATATAGAAACACCAACAACACCATGACTTGGAGATACTTACAGAATCTTTCCATTCCCATTTGATCCTGTTTCATCTGTGTGCTGACCTTTACCAAGGAGAGCGCTTTTCTCCTAACACACACAAGTAAATGAATATAAATAGTTGTCTAAAGCAGCCTGAATCACACACATGAAAATAGGTGTTGCTAGAGCTCCTGGATAACACGTCATGATAATGATCAGTTAAACGTGTCATATTAATAAACTCGCCCAAAATCACAGGCTGTGCACTTAGTCGCACATGATCCATCGTGGGTAATCATCCTTCTGCCAGAGAACTGACTGACAATGTCAAAGGTGACACTGGTCATGTTTACATGGACAATAGTTTTACTGAAATTACTTTGACTAGAGATTTAAATGTCACGCTTCATCTGGATGCCAAACGATCTGATCTGAAAAGATGCGTGTGTTTCAATAAAAATAAAGAAGTTTTCTGTTGACTGTTGAGCATCGAATCTGCCTGAAATATCACAGATGAATAAGAAGGAGATTTTTTTTCCCAACTTTGAAGGTAACACTGAAGAAGTATTCATTCCAACCAGAGCGAACGAACCAGATCAATAATTTACATGTTTATTACGGTACTGTCTGTGAAGGTTCTCAGTCATCCAGGTCATGGTATATCCAAAAAGGTCAAAGAAAGGCAACTGGACTTGTAGAGTTTCTTTTGCCACTCATCCCAGCAGCTTCTTCAGCTCTAAGGGACTGATGGGGACTTGAGGTTTAAACAGGAACATTTGGTGCTACTATTTTCCTATTCAACCATTTACAAAAAGGATAACGCTACCCCTCTCAGCCTGATTGAAAATTCCTTCCTGTGGGACCGGATCGGATCAGTCTGTTCCGATTGAAGTGGTTACAAGTTCTATTATTTTTGCTGTTACTGTGATTATTAACAGAATACTTGCGTCCATGTAAACATAACCTGTCTGGCTCTCTAGGAATGAACACACCTGCAATCACCACTTATTGCCACAGGTGGCGCCAAAGAGAGCAACACTGAAATCTTTGAGATTTCCACCTTCAAAAGAAGATATTAGAAAATATTTGATGAATTTATACCAGCCTTTTATTACATGAAATGATAAAGTAGTACTACTTTATCACAAATCACTTTATTTCATGGGGCTGATATAAATAGAAACTCCACTATCTTCTAGCATTATTATATTACAGTTGTTCAATATGCAAAGACATGCACAACAGTCCACTAAGGCCTGATCAAATGCATCTGAATCTGATGTTCATGTCATGACTTCTTTCACATACAAACACAGAAATATGAAATGCCATTATAAACCAAAAAAATAAAATGGATTCACGCACTGTGCTGTCCTGGCCGTCCACTCCTGCCTCTTCTCCACCGATGTACTTGACTTTCTCCACTCCTCTCATCTTGTACTCATCTGTGACAGAGTGGGAGACAGAGAGGCAGAGAGGAGCACGTCTCCTCTTATTAATACACGACAGGAGCGGCAGGCACGCAGAGGGCGACCCACTCACAGCCACTGAGATCAGCCCAGCTCTCTGAGGTTAATAGTTCTCACCGTTCGGTACTCGGCAAAGTAATTATGTGCTTGAATTCTCACGCTCCAGACTAAATCCTCGCCTAACAATGCTTGGCAAGCTGCGAACACATGAGCTGTCAGCCTCATTTTCCTCTTCTCTCTGCCTCTCTCCCACATNCCCCACCCCTCATCCAAGCATCTCCCATCCATTTTAAAAGGAGGAAACAAAAACACAAATATGATGCACGGGCCATTACAACAGATGAGATTAATATAGTGGAAGATATTATGTTTCAGTTCATTTTTTATGTTTGGCAATAATGATTAAGATATCATTATATCATTAGATAGTTAAGATACGTGATAACACACATTTGTTATTATTATATTATTGATATTATTATCAAGGTTTTTGTTCATTCAGAAAAGTGGAAAATAAAAAGTGTTCTCAGTGACTTTAACCGTGGCATGATCAGTCTGGTGTGAGTTTTTGTAAAACTTCTGTTTTAGCAGATGGGCTGCAACAGCAGAAGACCATGTGGGGGTCCACTCCCATCAGCCAAGAACAGAAATTTGGGGTTTAAGAGGCATCATTGAGAACGGGCTCCCTAAAACCTTAATACACATCAATCCTGGTTTGAATGCCAAAGCCTATCTGAGTATTGTTGATGACCCTCCATGCAGGTTACTGCTCCATCTTTCAGTGGCTACTTCCTGCAGGGATGATACGCAATATCACATCACGAAGCAAATGTCATCTTAAACTGCTTACATGAACATGAACCCTGAGTTCAGTGGACTTAAATGACCGCCCCACCCACCAGATCTGCATCCAGGAAGATTCGCAGGAGGAGAGAGCAGCTGACAAGTGTGCAGAATATATCTGACGCAACCCTGGCAGCGCGAAGGAGAATCGTAAAGCTGCGTTTCAAACACTTTCACAGAATTCACGACACCAAGGAATGCTTGTAGAGCAGAGGCCCGGTATTAGTAAGTGTCCACACCAAAGTGCTGGGTGGATATTTAAAAAGCTGCAACTGTTTTGAATCATTCAAAAATCTGTGGCAGTTCTGATTATTAGTCGTTCTGCTTTTCAAGGGAAAATGCCAAACATTTAATGGTTCATCCGCCTATAGAGTGAGAATAAGCTGCCAGACATTTACCAGTGTTATCAGTGTATTCTCCAGCATTAAAATCATTTGTGCACTGCAGTACGACTCATCATGCACACTTTTAATAAAGAACTAAATAAGATCAGATGAGAGTCTTCAAGGGCACACGCTACCACTTTTTCCAGATCTCTTTAAAAAAATTCAAGGTTACACTGCATTTAAACAACGATACTTGTTAAATAAACATTACTAAATGTGACCTAATCATTACACAATAATAATATAGTTAAACTGGCCTCTCTAACTCAAAATTAAGCTGACTAGAACAGAGCGGCCTCCAAGCTAAATCAGTAAACAGACTGACCTGAGAGGAGGTCTCCGTTGCTGTAGGCTTTATTCTGGCCCTCCTCACCGTTGGGCACGGCAGACACCTGCTTAGCAGAGGTGCAGCCCATCTCCTTCTCCTCAACAGCTCTTCTCCTCAGCCCTGAGCATGACAGGAACACCTGGGGACAGTTATCATAACTGGTTTGGTTACACAGTCAGAGAAGGGTAATGCATAGGTGTGGATTACATTCATCATAGCCAAAGGGACTAATCCATTTGCATACGGAAATCCCCTGCACTCCCATCATGGGAATTACTATTTTCATAATCAATTAGTCATGAAACACCCCACCCTAGCGTTAAAACACACGGGCTTCTCATTCTGTTCCTGTAAAAGACAATAAAATAGATGGTGGAGCCTGGTTGTGAGTCACGGACACGCTGGTCTGGGAAACACCAATCACAACGTGCGCACGGCGGTGCCAGCTGCACCCCAACAATGAGGCCTTTCAGGATGTTAGGGTGCCACCGTGCCAAGCCGCCGGGTCGTTTTTATTAGTGAATGGGGGGTTTTCTGCTGCGCTCAGGGGATTAAAGCGGCTGCGCGCAAGCGTTCCCATCCCCGACGTTATATGTGGATATTAGAGCCTCAGCAATATGGCTAAAAACAACAGTGTCAGAGCAAATGACTACATGTTTTGCGTTAGGCTCTTCTAAATGCAGAGTGATTCTCCATATGGCGTCCTAAACCCACAGCAGAGCAGCAGAGACCAGCAGAGTCTGTCAAAGACCCGTCCTCACTATTGACTTTCATTTGGGCATTTAAACAGATGAACGCTGCCGATGCATCCCGTAAACGCTGCATCACTGCAATTTAAAGCGACTGCGTGCATGGAAATAAAAGAAAGAAACGCATCACATTTAAAGCTGCACAATCTCACCCATCTTTTAACATAACAACATCGGGGCGATGGGCTAATGATGAAGGTATTTGTACAAATAATGACAAAAGGTGAGAACGAGCAGCCATTCCACGGACAGCAGGAGACGTCGATATCACACGGACGGAAGCAAATGGATAAACATTAAATCAGCGCTACAATGCCAGTGCAAAAAATACCTTTCAGGTGTGTCCATAGTTCAGGGATATTTCCTCTGGTTTTAGTTCAGAGATGCTTTAGTCCAGACAGAGGAACCAGCCAGACCGCATCTGCATCTCTCGACTCAATAGAGGCATCTCAGCAGTGGAGACGCAGTCAGTCCGTCTGCCAGCTGTCTGGTCGGACTGCTGGAGCTCATGGTCTGTTCTCCTCTGTCAAAACGAAACAAACAGCGCCTTCTGGTTACAAAATAAAGAAACGAATCAAACGCGAGTTTCTACAAATGTATTATTTCAGAGAAAATTCCAAATAATTCGGTCCATTATAGGAGCACAACATACCTCGACGGAAAAATTACTACGGAGATGTATGTTTCCACTGGGACCTAATTCACCGGCGCACCTAACACTTCCGGGCAACACATTCCTCTGCGTCATCGAAGTTGACCATAATTGACAAACATTCAAAGTTTTAGAAGTTGAGGCTTTCTGACTAAACGTGCAGCTGACAGCGGCCGGTCACTGACCTGCACCAGGATGATTTTACTGACTATGGTGGCCCGTGTAGCGGACGGACTTCCGCTCGCTGCGTCCGTACAGGAGGATGAACAGGTATTGTGAATGCTAGCTCCGCCATGTAGTCCACTCTACGCCAAACTCCATTCAGGATCTGTCACATTTAACAACTTTTGCATTTTGTGTGGTTTATTCTGCCAGATCAGCAGATAACGACTATAACTTAACATTTCAATGTAATGGCCTGTTATAATATTGTGTATTGTGTATGACATATCCCCAAATTATCTTACTGGAAAATAAGTTGTTGGATTAAAATAACAGATTCAACGGTGCGCCAAATATAAAACCATAGTTTGGTTTGGATGTCAAAAATGCAATCTATTATTTGGGGGGGAAAAATGCCTCCGAAGAAACTCGCAGATTGAGAGTGGTCTGATGAACATAAAATGTTGGAGAGGTCTCAGTAGGTTCACAATGAAAAGTTCATTTAGCTGGCATAGTTGGCAAGGGAGTGATCTAGGCGTGAATACATATAATGATATGTACATATGATGAAAACATAACAGGAGTTGGCCGACCAGTTTAACTTGATGGGGAAGGGAGAACTAAAGTAGCAGGAGAGGGAGTGTGCTCAAACAGGAAATTGTGGAGTCTAATATGACACGAAAGCTCCTTGATTTACCAAACAACACACAGAGAGTCTTGAGTTCTATTACAAGTGAGATAATTAAAGCTTCATTTGGCAAAGGGACTTAAAACATGATGCCTGAGAGGATATGCACTGATCAGCCACAACATTAAAATCACTGACAGGAGAAGTGAATAACATTGGCCATCTTGTGACAGTTCAGTGTTCTGCTGGTAAACTTTTGGACCTGGCATTCATTCTGGTCTGGTGGCAGACCAGCCACCCCCACCCCATAGCAATACCACTCCTTGCAGCAGCCATCCCCAGCAGGATGCAGCCTGGCACAGACACACACACAAAAACAGTTTAGGAACAACAAAAAACAACAACAACATGAAAAACAGCACAAGGTGTTGACCTGGCCTCCAAAATCACTAGATCCCAAACTGATCAAGTATCTTTGGGATGATCCACAGAGGCCCCTCTCCTCAACCTATAGGACCCAAAGGCCCCCACTAACAACATCTGTTACCAGACACCACAGGACACCCTCAGAAGGACCATGTCCATTCTCTGATGAGTCACAACTGTAAACTGGCATTTAAGGAAGTATGGGATAATTTTCTTGTTGTACACAGTGCTTTGAAAGGTTGTAAGAGAATCCAGGATGAGAATAAATGTTTCCAGTGGGCGACAGGCCTGGATTGCAGGAAGACCAGTTTGACTCTTTTACTGTGGTTTTATGAATTAAACTGAAGTATATGTCGCTTGTCTTTGTCAGTCAGGAAGAGATCTCCAGCAGTACCAGAGTCAGGCCAAGCAGCTGTGCCGTAAACTGAACGCTCAGAGTCCAGACCGCTGCACCCTGGAGGCCGGAGACATGAACTTTCAGTAAGATGACACTCGTGCCGCTGTTCATTTCTTAAAGACAAAACCTAAAACAGAACCTAACATGTAAACTTGTTCAGCTACGGTGAAGTTTCATTTGATGCATGCAATACCAAGCATCAGATTCATTACAAATAATCTTTTCTTTTTCCACAGCTTTTTAATAGCCCAGGGTGTATGCTACCTGGCCCTATGTGAGGTTTCTTTTCCCAAAAAGATGGCGTTCGCGTACCTTGAAGACCTCCACAGTGAGTTCTATGACCAGTATGGAAGAAGAGTACCCACAGTAACGAGGCCGTACTATTTCATTGAGTTCGGTAAGACTGATGCTGTGCTTTTTCTGGTACACTGAGGAAACATTGTAAAGTTCCCTGTACACTGATTAGCCATGTCATTAAATTGCCAGATACAGCGTAGACCCCCTTTGTGTCCCCAGGACTGCTATGGTGACTTGCATCTGAACTATTCGTGTGCTAATCTCTCATTAGCTAATGCTAACGTGGTGAGATGCTAATGTAACAGGTAAAATTATGATGATGAATTTTGGAGAATCTGGGGACGTCAGTTCAAGCTTATTCAAAGTGCTGTTGATGTGAATATATCTTGCAGGCCACAGTTTACAACTTTACATTTTCAGCTACCTAGCTAGGGTCCTATGGGCAGGGACCTCTCAAAATCGGGACTGTTCCATTGAATGAGGCTGATGGTCAATCATATTTGGATCCGTGGAGTTTGGAGGTCTTTGTAGTGTCCCTCAAGTCGTTCCTAAGCAGTTTTTGTCGTGGGGCCAAGTGCATTGTCCTGCTGGGGGTTGGTTGCTGCAGACTGCAGACAGAGTGTCCTTGGTCTTAAACAAATTTATTTGTATAAAACATAATAATGTCAAAGAAGCATCTACATGAATAGCAGGACCAAATGTTGCCCAGCAGAACATTGCACTGTAACAAGAAGAAGATCAGTGTTGTTAGCCCTACATGTCAGGCTAACTGGTTAGTGCTGCAAGCACAAAAAAACTTGACTGTATTACATGTATTGTTCCAGACACATACATCCAGAAGACAAAGAAGTCGTATGTTGACAGCAGGGCCCGGAGGAACTTTGGGAGCATTAACACAGAGCTACAGGATGTGCAGAGAATCATGGTGGCAAATATCGAGGAAGTTCTGCAAAGAGGAGAAGCTCTTTCTGGTAAGTATGGTCAGCCCTCACCTGCTCAACTCACAATACCAAGAACTCTTGGTAATACAGTATGAAATGCTGTCCGGTACATATTGTCATGGTAACTGCCATGTTTGTGTTAAATTAACAGTTTGTGGTGGTGTCTTTGACAGCATTGTATCGTTATTCATCTCACTATCTGTATTTTTTCCTCAGCCCTCGACACAAAAGCCATCAATCTGTCCACGATGTCCAAAAAGTACCGCACCGACGCCAAGTACCTCAACACCCGCTCCACCTATGCTAAGGTGGCCGCTGTGTCCGTGTTCTTCATCACACTCATTGTCTACGTGCGATTCTGGTGGCTCTGACGGACGCTCAGACGAGGACTTGAACAAAAAGCAAAAAGATGCCGCTTCTCTTTAACTAATCCAGTTACATTTCTGTTGCATACCAGGGTGCCTTGGAGGAGTCTTATACTCTAAATGTTCAAGTTAGGACACTCTTTCTGTGCTTTATTCAGTATGAACTGAGTCTATAATGGAACCTTTCTACATGTGGAAGCAAATGTTTTACAGTGAGTTCATGTTACTGTTTACTGGAAAATTTAAGAGCAGGTCACTGACTAATTCCTATGTTTACACACTGATATTGGGGCTTGGTTCAGAGTTGTAAGTCTTAATACTGTGATAAAAAGAATGTTTATTGTTTACATAGTTGACACAATTGTAAGAAATTCTTAAGGAAACGATTAAATATTTATGAAATTCTCAGTTTCTGTTTTAAAGCTCCTACTGTTCTTCTCTTTTTAGTACATGGACACTAAAGGTCTGTTCCGACATGGCTTTAAGATCTGATTGGGGAAATCTGATCTTAATGCCAGGTCTACCCTTACACATACACACTAAACCAAACAGCTCGTGTTCATACGAGTTCAGAGCAAGCAACAATGAGAAAAGCTGCACAGCTATACAACTGGTGACAGCCAATGAGTGTCTCTGCTGGAGAAATGAAGAGGAAGCAACCAGACTCAGACCAGTCGCCTCCACAATCACACACTTATTCAACATGCCAACCATTTAGAACTCCTGTCTTAACATACCGGGTCACCTGCCAGATGATCAGACATCAGCAGCAACCGCGCCAAAAGAAAGTTTGTTCACCGACATTTGTCGGTGTTGCTGTTGATGCTGAAATAAGTTTGGGTTGTTGAGGAGGTGAGATCATCTATTATTTTCCACAGTGTCTTTTTGAGTTATTTGAGGAACAGCTAAAAGAGCAGAGTTCATGTCTTCCAGGGTGATGGATGGACGTTGGGGGGAAAAAATAGACTCAAGCCACCAGGTCAAAGTCGTCCCTCTGCAAAAGAAACAGCAGTCATTTACACATCAGAATTATTCTCTAGCTTACCAGTTTATGATCTAAATGTTCAAAAAGAGTAGTAGGAAGAAGTACAGGGACAAACGAAAAGATAATAATAACAAAACAAAAAAAAAACAAAAAACAGGAGAGCTATTTACATGCAGAATATTAACATATATATCTACAGAAATGAATTTGAAAGTAAAATATAAGCCTTAAAATTACTTCCACATTTGTATTTATATCTTTACACTTGATATACTTGTCAAAAACAGATTTATCTCATTTTTATGGCATCAACAGAGTGAAAAGTGACCCACCTCATCATTATAATTCATGACGTGAAGCTTGATCTTAGAGGAGTCCACCCACGTGACAAAATCTTCCATATTTCTATTAAAAAAAAGGTGTAATAATATGTGTGAAGAAGTGGTCTTTGCTGTTTGACGTGTTCCTAAATAAAAAAATGTGAGAAGACAAAACAACATGTCTATACCAACCTTGTGACTAGAAACGCTGGGTCTGTCACGATGTCTGGACCAACACGAACATCTGTTAACCGAGTCAAGGACAACACCGCAAAACACTTTCTATTGTTGGATGTAGACGAATCTAGTCAGTCTCAAAGTAAGTTAAGGGAACTAAACAACGGCAAAGATAAACATCTGGCAGTACTGAAGGATACGTCCTTGTTCAATGAAGGTGATGGCTGTCTTCAGGTTCTGAGCCATATGAAGGCTCAGCATGATGCTGGGCAGCCGCCTCCTGCGGGAGTCACACAGACGTCAGGGAAATGGACAGGCAGGTGATGAACTGTTGCATCCAGTTTGAGTTTAAAAAGGACTTACCTGCAGAATGAAGACGCTGTGACTTTCTCTGTGAGGGACAGATTCTGTTTGGTGGGGATGAGACCGATGCTGTACCTTGTGAGAAGAAACAAATATATGAGATCAGTGAAAATTTAAGTGGGGTTGCAATTTTACACAGAGGATAACACTGCATACTGATGACTTGGGAAAATATTTAATGAACTGTTATTTTCATGTAAATTGTCAATTGCACATATAGCAGCATTTGGCACGCTGTGTTCACAGAGAAACACTCGCCTGGAAAACGCCCTCATTGCTGATCAGTCTCACTCACGTTGGATCAGTGCAAAAACACTGTCACACCTGTCAGTTCATCTTTGTATCGTAGTAAAAAATAAGTAACTTTTTCATTACGCTTGCGTTTCTCATTTTACTCAGAGGTAAAATTGCTGGGCTTTGCTGCAAACTACATAAAATACACTCACTTACCAATTCCTTTGGTACACCAGTGAAAACAATTGCATTCTCATGCAATAGTCCTGCACTAAATCATAGCTTCTTTATGGCGTAGCTATGGTATGCAGCGTTTGTTTCAAATAACTGAGAGAGCTGTTGACTCGACTGTGTTTTCACCATCCTCAAAAATGATCTTACACTTGAACTACCACCTTTCTTAAGCTGTTTTGGCAAACGCAGGCCACAACACAGGCACATACGTCTATGTACGTCTGTATAGTTTTGAAGGAATCGGTTGTGTGAGAACATGGTCGATGCCGGTGTTTTAATTGTGCAAGAGGTCTGTGGCGTTTTGACCAAGCGGTTACCTCTTTTCAGAGTTTGGAGAAATAATAATAGAGATGTTTGAAGACGTTTTTTTTTATCAAACTCACAGCTTTTCTAGTAGCTGATGTGTGCTCTGAGCTCTGAAGCCGTCTTTCTCGTCCAGGTCTCTGATTTTCTGGGCCAGATCTCTGATGTTACGACTCAGCTTGTTGTACCTGAGACATCAGAAGAAGAAAAAAAACAGTACTATTAACACTATATCAAATGTTTTTCTGTCTGCATTATTATCATCATCATTATCATCATCATCATCATGGTCTGGATCATCCTTAAATTAGTGGAATCTGGCTAAAACAAGCACCACAGTAGATTTGCTTTACACTCACTGTGCTTATTTAAGGGCTGGTTCATCCAAATAATCACATTCAAATAACTTCCTGTTAACAGGCCTGAAGCGACAGCCTTTGCGCTCAGCTAGCTTTAATGTCTTACGTACAGTAGCTAACAATTATTTTATGTCTAAATAATTTAAGCTAAAAGCTCAAACAAAGCAGCGTGGACACGCTGAGTGGTAGCAGTCAGACAGCGGTGGCCTCATAGATGCTGTGACTCACTTGGTGTAGTCTTCCCTCTTCTCGATGTGAAACCTCCGCAACACTTTCACCTCATGCAGGTTGTTGTCCACCTCCCAGTTGATGAAGTCCACCTTCTTCAACAGCTTCTGCTCGTGGTACTTTAATTTACGAACCATTTTCACCGTTTATTACTGGCTTATTTACAAGGAGGACTCCTTCCCATGCAGACTACTGGGGAAACAGGAAACACGTGTGCGTCTTCTTCTTCGGTGACAATTAAGCATGAAGTGTCGTGTAACAGCGGGCAACAGCGCCATCTATTGGGATCTCACTAATGTGTACTTCTTAAAATATTAAACTTATTTCCTCCTCAAATATTAAATGCTAAAATATTTTACTCATATCACAATTGGTTTTTTTTCTCAGTTTTATTTTCACAAATATAATCGAAATAGAAATCAGGCATAAAATAAAATAAAATAAAATAAAATAAAATAAAATAAAATAAAATACTCAGTCCTGATTTGCCTGAGTTCTGGGTTGTTGGTGGGTTTCCTCACATGAACTGTATGCTTTGGGTCTTTCCACAACATTTCTATTGGATTTAGATCAGGAATTTGACTTGGACTTCCCACAACATGAATTCTGTTCTTCTTGAACTATTCTTTTGCAGAATGCTGTGTGTTCTTGATGTTGCTGTCTTGCTGCATGACCCAGTTTCTCTCAAAATTAAGCTCACAGACAGATGTCCTGACATTTTCTCATACAATTCGCTGGTAAGATTCAGAATTCATTGGTCCATCAATGATGACAAGCCGTCCAGGCCCAGATGCAGCATAGACAGACCTAAGCAAGGACATTATGAGGTTCTGATGCTGGAACGCAGTGTTGTTCTATCTCCACACATGAGCCTTTTGTAAAGCACTTTGGTTCACCTGTGGGTCGTTAAATATGTATTTTGTTAATGGACCTTCTTATTTTTTAATATTATAGAGTTGTAATCATGTTTGAAATCATGTTGTTAAAGCTGAATAAATAAAGTTGTTTAAAAGAAGAAAGAAAGAGAAAGGTCATTTGCCCACGCCGTCAGACAAAACCACAAACACGTGATGTGAAAATCAGACAACCACAACGCATTCAACGACACTTCTGAACAGGTCTCTTATTTGCAGGAAATCAATTTATCTCAAAGGTTCACTTATTTTCGCGCCTCACAGCTATGTAACATTGGTTCGTTTGCCCAAATAAACAAACACCCAAGTCAGTAGTATTCATTTCTTTGATTGGGGTTTTTAGGACTTGTGTGAAAATCAGCCGATGCTTTGAGTCATTTTTATGCAGAAATACAGAAAACTCTGACTGATGCAAATACTTGCACTGTACGCATTAGTTTGAAGTCAAGACGAACACATCATGAATTAATTCTTGATCTCGAGATAACGAATTAATTAATTCGCTATCTCGAGATAACGAAATAATTAATTCGCTATCTCGACGAAACAAACTTTGTCATATAGAGATAACGAATTTATATTTTTTTATAACAGTGCATAATAAATAAATAAATAAATAAATAAATAAATAAATAAAATCCATGGCCATTCTCGGCTTCCGTATAGGCTACGTCTGCACGTAACTATAGTTACGTGCAGGCTTGTCGTTCTCTAATTTAATTCCAAAGATTTGGTTGTAATCTAATCTGTGATTATTTCTTTCTACTTTGATGACAAAAAATACACATGTCAATTTCATTTTGTTCTAACAATTGAATACTCGCACATGTCTAGTTAATAGAAAGCAACACATTACAGTATATTTTAACATAAAAAAAAAAACCAAAGCAGTCTTTACAGTTGTGCGTCACTTTACATTAATCAGGGCTGTGTTACGCTAATATTTAATTAGGTTGTAATATATTTTTGTGACTTTTTTTTTTTCTATAGCTTATTTGGTCGAAACTGTGCGCGTTACAGGCTCATTTCAGTTTCTGTTTTGTAAGTAATGGCACAGTATTTCCTCCAACAGGCGTCGCCAGACTTCTGCTGCAGCTCTGTATCCGCCACCTGTATGCTATGGCTTCATTCAACCGGCTCACAGGAGAGCAGACTCTGTTCCGATCTCCGAAGTCTCAACACTGAACTTTATTTTGAAACTTATAACCGAAACGCTTTCTTAAGCTTCTTCTTTTTTGATACACTGGCTGAAAGTTACAGCAGGATTAGCGTTAGCCTGTGAGTACAAGTACGAAGAAGGAAAAGACCGTACAGTGAAAGAGCCTCTGATGTCCCCATCCACGTCCTCTGCTAAGATCAGGTAAGTTTCAGGATGATGGGGAACGTGTGACTTTTTCAGCTCTTTCAGCCACGTAAATGTTGAATTGTGTGTTGACGGTTAGTGTACTACCCTGTTATTCATCTACCTGTTCGGATACCTTCGAGGACGGTTTAATTCGGTGCGATGTCATAAACTGTAGTAGTAAACACCTGATAGCCAGTCACCAGAGGAGGTTTTGATTGGACACCTGGACGTGAAAAAAATAAATAAATGAATAACTTTCCTTCCTTCCTGACACATCCGTATTGTGGTTATGATAACTCAGTCCAACATTTACTCAAGTTAACTCTCATTAAACAAACGAGGAAATCGGCTCCGCTCCATTTCAGTGTGACCTGCTTGTCTCTAGTGCTGAGTTACTTTGTCCTCTGTGCCGAATTCCCAGAATAGCCCGCTTGTCCCAAAATGTCCCAAAGGTAGAGGCCACACCTTCAGCAGAGCAACATAGCCCACTTTGACCCCAGTCCAGCACAGATCTGTTTTCTCATCATCTGATGAGGAAGTTAGAATACGTTTCAGTTTGCATTGTTCGGCCTTGGTCCTGAATGAATGTCTCTCTTGATTTGTGAAGACGCTGATGGATGCATAGATGGATGGATGGATGGATGGATGGAGGGATGGATGGATGGATAGTCAACTTTGCACAGTACAGAGTCTGCTGTTTTACATTCTTCAAATTCTCACTGCCATGAATCATAACACGTTATAAGCACAGACATCATGTTGTCTGTACATATGTTAACATGCTGACAACAGATGAACTATCCAAAATTTTGA
>JASGAT010396170.1:19635-52789 GCA_030220025.1 Chelon auratus
GGGTAATAGGGGTGGCATTACACTGATAAGGCAGAATATTGTAATCACCTTCCTAATATTGTGTTGGTCTCAAAAACAGTTGTGACTCGTCAGAGAATGGACGTGGTCCTTCTGAGGGTGTCCTGTGGTGTCTGGCAACCACACAATGTTGTCAGTGGGGGCCTTTGGGTCCTATGGGTTGAGGGGAGGGACCTCTGTGGATCATCTCACAGATACTTGATCAGTTTTGGATCTAGTGAACTTGTAGGCCAGGTCAACACCTTGTGCTGTTCTTCAAGGAGTCAAGGAGTCAAGGAGTGTCATTGGGGTGGGGGTCAATGGTCAATGTTATTTACTTCTCCAGGCAGTAGTTTTAATGTTGTGGCTGATCAGTGTATTACCACTATTTTACAAACTAGATCATAATGAGCAAGTACAGCAGGAAAATGTGTCTCTCCATGTGATTACGACACATATATCAACACATTATAACATGTATTAATGTTTATTTTTATTTGGAGCAGTAAGCAGTTTTTTAGCACATTTTTTACTTTTTAATCTAAAGGCTAAATTGATATAAAGTCACTTCATGCTGTATATTATCTTTTCACAAGCTACGGGAAAACTTTACATACCAGCCTTCTGTCTACACATGCTCCTAAAGCAGATGTCCCTGCTTGCTTCAAAGCTTTCCTTTACATTGCTTTACTCTCGCAGTAGTCAGACAACTATAGTCTAAACACTGTGTCTTTCAGATTACTGTAATATATGTTTATGTTGTACTTAGAAGATTGATGCCTCTGTCATAAAGAGGATTTCCTGATTTTAAAAAAGTACACTCAATTCTTTTAGTTTTTCTTCCGCACTCACAGCTTTCTTCCACCCTGTGCGTAGTGGTTTCCCTTCATTTAAACAAAGGTATATTATTAGTCGTATTGCCAAAATAATACAGAAAAGGACTTTCTCAAAAATATCATCCTCACCACTCCTCACTCAGCAACACTTGGAACCCCTTCCTTTTTGGATATTTTAGACAACAGCTATTGATTTCCTTCCTCAACTGGATTATTCTGTAAATTTTCTCCAAAGCAAAACATCATTTCATAAAGTTGTAAATTTCCATCGTTTCCGTTTCCATAGCTATATCTATCTTTGTTATATTTAAGGATCAGTCATATTTATTTAATTCCGCCAACAGTTCTCTATCCTTTTGTTTTCTAATGGGGATTACTTTGATTGGTGGAAACTGACTTTCCATGTTGACCTCCATTTCTAAAAGTCAACATTGCATCATATCATCGTGTATCAACACCATTCCGTGTGCTATTACTATTTACTTTGAGTCATCAGTCTTTCTTTTCATTTGAAGCGTTGTGTTAAGCGTCTGCTTGTATTTCTAAACTGACCTGAGACTGAGACTCTTTATAAAACAATTTGCAGGTTAGTGGAGGAGGTTTGTGCTTTTCAGTTGGTGCATCAGAGAGAGCCTGGTTTGATTTGGGTTGTATCTGGAGATTCAGCAACCAATGAGCATCTGGCATGAATTATGACGGACAACGAACAAGCAGTGTTTCTTTTGGTTAGGACTGTTTGATTTGTTTTTTTTCAGCTGATGCTAATAAAACATTGAATGTGTTGTGTAATCTGTAATCTGTCTAAGATGTTAATGTGGAAGACGAGGATTATCTGTATTTAAAAGTCAGTTTTGAATGGCTTCAGTGGAATAAATGTTCCTTTCCTTAAAGTATTCCTTACTTAAAACAGTAGCAATACCTCAGTGCTAAAATACCATGTTATATGAGAAAATACCTTCTTTAATATTCCAGTTGGAAGAGCACGGGTTCAGTTTAAACAGCTTTATTAACTGTGTTTAATAAGAACAATATTTACTCTGAATCCGGGCCAACTGGGGCCTTTTTGGGTTTGTATGTTTGAGTTTGTATGAGTTTGTATGTTCTCCCTGTGTCTGTGTGGGTTCTCTCCAGGTACTCCGGCTTCCTCCCACCGTCCAAAGACATGCTGGTTAGATTAAATGTTGAATCTAAATTGGCCGTAGGTGTGAGTGTGAATGGTTGTGTGTCTCTCTGTGTTAGCCCTGTGATAGACTAGAGACCTGTCCAAGAAAATTAATATTTACTCTGAATTGTAGTGGCATGCAAAAGCGTCGACGTTTCTCTTCATCTCAATAGCTAATAGAGTATAAGAGATGACCAAAATTATAGTTAAAGATGTTTTACTGCCATCTTTTTCATTCATTCTTCTTCTGTAACCGCTTGTCTTGCGAGGCGTGGAGCCTATCCCAGCTGTCAACGTGCAAGAAGCAGGGCACACCCTGGACAGGTGGGAGGAAGTTGGAGTACCCGGAGAGAACTGACGCTGACACAGGGAGAACATGCAAACTCCACACAGAAAGGCCCAGTCGGCCCATGGATTCGAACCCGGGACCTTCTTCCTGTGAGGCATCAGTGTTAACCACCACGACACCGTGCTGCCCAGTTGCCATCTTTCATATTATTAAAATGAAAAAAAAAGAAAAGAACAAAAGTAAAGGGCCCAACACAAATGTTCTGGCAACCTCTTTGCGGCTTATCTTTGCAAAAGAGATAATCTGTATTGGATTATGCAGTGTGTGTAGGATCGTTATCACGTTGTTGAAACCATACTCTCTTTATCGTCCGCTGTTTTTAGAACAACTCCTGTGTTCTGCGAGCTAAAATTTCTGTTTTTTGTCAATGGAGTCTTTAAGCAAGAGTGTAGAGGGCAACTTAAAAGTGAAAGTGTTGTTAAAACCTGCTTAGAGAGTAAGGAGAGCTTTCTGCTTGTGTAGAAGGAGGCCTATACGCTGACTGAGGGGGATTGTGAGGAGGCTCCGCTCAGTAGAGCTGCAGCATAAGGAGGTCAGTGTTGAGCACGCCACACCTCTGGTTCTGTCAACATGACTTTGGCTTTCGTGGTTTCTTTTACTAAAACGGAGCACATGGTAGAATGACCGGTTATCAACATGATTCAGGGGACGTTCTCTGTCCAAATTTTAAAGCCATGGCACATTCCCATATTACTTACATCTAATAACTGAATCTGTGCGTTCAATCTCAGAACAACAAGGCTTGAGAGAACATCTCAACACGAATTTATAGGTGAAGTCAGATCCAGGTGCCAGTCATCTAGTGATACAGTGACAACCATACAGTGCAAACAAGGCACCTGAGCCAATCCTCCGGCTTTGACTCTAGAAGTGACATCGCGTTGTATTAGTTTGGTTTGCTATTTGAATATTCTGCTCTCTGTGCAGTGTGTGTTTTTTGTAATTGTACGCACATGAATGAGGTGAAGTTTTTGGATATGACTGATAAGGTGCTTTCCATTCTGTAGTGAACCATTCGTTTACTACAGATACAGCGTGAGGGGAGGTTGTATGATTTGTTGTTTGCCTGGAGGCTAACAGATTTTATGCAAACTCGCCTTAGTGTACTGTGCCACAAAGTGTGTTTGTGAAGGCAGACTAACTTGATCATTTTAGTAACTGATAATTTGATCCCTTACAAAGAACATCAGTGCAACACAAGTAAAGGTGTGGCTCTCAAAATACCACTCTGCAATAGCAGTAAGCAGAGTGCCTTTAATTACATACTTTTATGACATACTCAGTGTTGTGTAACTTTTCCGCCCATTTACATCTGGTTTATAACAGTCAGAAGGACACGCATCGACAGTTGACACCCAGAGCTTTAGGACGGTGCCCTCACCCATTCACCTTTAAGGATTTAGAAAGTCGAATGAAGTAGTATAAAAGTCGACGACATATGTATGGGTCAAACACAGGACATTCACCAAGAACTCTGGGGCCTGCGTCCAGTTTGAAGCTGAAAGTAAAGGTTCATTTATCATTTTCAGACTTATTTGAGTTTTCAGTTTGATTTAAATTCGGGTTTGGGTTAAAATAGATCCTTCCACGACCTTTACCACGTATTAAAATGTCTTCCAGGGGGGAAATAGCATTGTTTGCCACCGACATCTGGGTTAAACGCCATAACTTTAGTACCGCAGAGAACACAATTCTTGTCATTAACAGAAATACACGCAAAAGAGGGAACAAATACAGAACTAACAGAGGACGTATTCATGACTGGAGATAAGACATTTAACGTACAAGGAAAAGAAGAACTACTTTTGTACAAAGAGAGACTGTTGATGGTGGTTTTGTTGGTCATTTTTAACAATGATTGACCAATGCCTGCGTCCTGAATGTTTGAGCACTTTGGGGGACAGATTTCCATAGTAACCAACTACAGAAGTGGGGGAAGCTGTTTTCCACTACTTGTGTAATGTGTATTGTTACTGCAGGCCGGTCATAGCAATAAGCGACACGACCTCTGGCTGCTTTCTGTTGAACTGCCCTTTAACAACAGCCTTGTCCAGCTCTTGATTGTTCTCCTCTGACACTCTCGTTTCTCAGACATTTCACTTTCTGAATACGTGGAGGGTATATTTACCCTCCACGTATTCCAATATTCAGTCATGCTGTTTCTCTGTCTTGTAGTTTTTTTCCTCTTAATTTTATGCTGTCTCAAAGCAGAAGCTGGATTCTTGCCCAAGGACGCTCCAGCAGACTTGCTCTCACTCTAGTTTGTCACTCTCCGTTTGTGTCCCTGAGTTTGGTAAAATCAAGCACAACGACGAGTATGTCTACCTTTTCTTACCAAACCTGATTTCATTTCACTCTGCCCCATTTTCTATTTGTCCTTCTCCTTCGTCGCCTGCAGAGTCCTCCACCATGATGTCCTCATTGAACACCTCGAGGCAGAAGTACATCTCTCTGGGGGTGCTGGTGGTGCAGACGGCCTCGATGGTGCTCGCCACGCGCCTCTCCCGAACCCTCAAGGAAGACGGCCCCCGCTACCTGACCTCCTCTGCTGTCGTGACGGCTGAGGTGATCAAGATTTTCACCTGCACCCTCCTGGTCTTCAGGGACAACAGTGAGTGGGAAGAGGGGAAACTGCACGAAGGAGATCAGCTTTCTCTTCTTGGTCTATTCGTATGTGTAAATTTGGCACTGCTAGAATCAAGATATTATATAGATGCTGCCAAGCACTCTTCATGTACTGTGTTGGTGGCCCAAGGGTTGAATTGCTGACAACACTGTCTTTGTCTGTCAGATTTCAGTTTGCAGGCAATGAAGCGGCTACTACAGGAGGAGATTGTGAACAAGCCCATGGAGACCTTGAAGCTGGCTGTTCCTGCAGGGATCTACACGCTTCAGAACAATCTGCTCTTTGTTGCCTTATCCAACCTGGACGCAGCCACCTATCAGGTTACACATGACTCAATGAACGTGCTGGTTCAGGTTCACTGTCAGCGTATGTGCTTGCATGTGTGTGTGTTAGTGTGTGTACTACACTCCAATTGTATTCCAATTATTTATTTATTTTTTTAAAGTTTCCCACTATATTGTCCTAAAATTACAAATGTTCTTAATTTCTTGATTTCCCAATCTGTGTTTTCACAATACTTAATGTTTCTGTTGATTTCTGATCCAGGATTACTTGAAGTGCTCTATGCACTCTGCTGCATCTTGTGAATATCAAATATTCAGCTGTGCCCCTTTCATTTAACCATGGAAGGGGACAAATTTACCTTCCATTATATATTCCTTTAGAGCCTGGGGTCATTTCATTTGTTCATATCAAACTTTCAAAGCATGGCACCTGTTTCATTTCTATGGCTGACTGTGTGGTGAGGCAGTGAGTTTAGCTAGGGCGTTGGCACAGATTGTGTTAGATGTCACTATTGTTGTCCTGTGTCCTGTTTTGAATAGTCACATTTACTCAGTGCTTCACTTGCTCCACAAAGGTCACGTACCAGCTGAAGATCCTCACCACAGCTCTCTTCTCTGTCTCCATGCTGGGGAAGAGGTTGGGCATCTACCAGTGGATCTCCCTGCTTTTACTCATGGCTGGAGTTGTTATGGTGCAGGTACAAGCTGACGCTCACTCACTGAGGAGTCCCTGAGCCATTCTCAAAGCCGTTTACTGCTTTATGAGTTCTTGTGTGTAATCAGGCGTTCCATTCGTTTGATGATGAGATTTGATCATAAATGAGTTCGACTGTTTTAAAGAGACACGTTGTTTGCGCTCTGCCTTTTGTTCTGTATGTGATCCTTTATGTTTTTAACCTCCACAGTGGCCGACAGAGTCTGAAGGTGACTCAGAGAAGAAGGTCCTGTCTGAAGGCTCCCAGTTTGTGGGACTGATAGCCGTGCTGATGGCCTGTGTGTCCAGTGGTTTCGCCGGGGTTTACTTTGAGAAGATTCTCAAGGAGAGTAAACAGAGTGTCTGGGTTCGAAACATACAGCTAGGTGAGCTGCTATGGCCTTGATTCATGAACCATATTTGGTAACTTCCGCACACATTTTAAATTGTGTCCTCGTGCCTCTCAGTGAGGGCGAGCAGCACGTGGTTTTCACCAAGCCAATCAGCAAAGATCAAGGCAACATTCTCAGGTCAAATCACGGTCACTTAAGCGCAAGAAACCATATTTATGGTAACTTCATTGACCTTGATTTTCTACATGAAAGTGAAACGGTTTGAATTTCAGTGAAAGGTTAATGTGCTCAGAGAGTTATTGTTCACTGTGACAGAGAAAGGTAGATATGCTAAAAGGACCCTAACCCATCACCCTCTCATACCCACAGACATTCAACATCTTTGTGACACAAACGTGACGTTTCTGTCTTTTTTTGACATGTAATGCCCACGAAACACCATTTTTCATATTTTTTGCTTTGACTTATGTTTCTCACTGCTGAAAACAAATCACCCGAGAGGAGATTTCTTATGTGTCTGAGCAAATGTGGTAATGAATATTAATGTGATTTTGATCAACACGTTTGGTTGCAAGGTTCTTCTCATCTTTAGCTGAAACGTACTCCCTGTGTTCCGATACTTAAATTGCACAAGAGAGAAGCTGGTTTATCAAGTTGAGCAGTGTTTTATTTCCTCTTCTATCAAGTCTGAAATGACAAAACATCTCCTGCAAAATCCTGGAAATCTTGTATATTCGATTTCAGTCTAAATAAGTCTCTTCAATGAGCTTTATAACCTTAAAAAGTCACCGTACATGACAGCAACTATGTTTTAGCATAGTGTGTGTTTCCTGGTGTGTGTGGGAATGCGTTACAACAATGCAATGACCTATTGGGATTGAGTGTTGATAGGAGGCTGGGCTGGTTGAAAAGAGAGTGAAAGAGAAGGGTTGCTTCTTTGTGTCTTTGCAGAGATAAAAATGTTCAGGCAAACCCACTGTCAGTTTGTTCCATGCATTGACAAGGCATCAGTCTAGACCTTCTTATCACCAACTAAAACTGGAACCGTGGCAAACACAGAAACTGCACTGTCCTTCCGTCCACATGGAATAAATCCACTGCAGTCGGCTGCAACACAGCCTAATCGCTGCCCTCCAGGAAACTAGCTGAGTCTCATCTTCCCTAAAAGTAGCACCAGGTGTACTTAGTCACCTGATGCAGAATTAGAGAATTATTATATTTTAGATTGTTTTTATTTTTTTGCTTAGACTTTTCTCTTTACCGAAAACAAATCTCCAAGATGGATATCTTGTGTGTCTGAGCAAAGCTGGTTTATCAAGTTCAACAGCGTTCTTCCTTATATGGGATTTGTTGTTTTTTTTAATGAGATGATGGCTTTGTTTGCAAGTCATGAGGTTAATAATTATTAAACGACAAACGAAATCCTGTCTGATGAGTTACACAATAGGTTTGGCAAGTGCAGGGAATTAAATGTTGTTTTCTCCTCATTTCAGCTCTTCAAAAGCTCTCCCTGTCCACAAATACATACAGTGAGCAAAATGAAGACACGTGAAAGATTTCAGTCTAAATAAGGCTGTGCGTAGGATTTCAAATCTTAAATGAGCTTTATAACCTTAAAAAGTGACAAAGGCAAAGTGCAAATATGTCTTAGTGTAGTTTGTGTTTCCTGGTGTGTTATAGCATTGCAATGACCAATTAGGATTGAGTGTTGCTAGGAGGAGGGGAGGAGTTAAAGGCTGGACACTGTTCTTGGAATGGGCTGGATATCTATCACAGCTGAAGTGAAGGATTACATTTTCTCTTGTCAGTGTGACCTCTAGAGGCAATTAGGTGCAGTGAAACAACACATTAGAGCAGAAGTCCTGAAGTTCAATATTATACTGCAGCCAAGCTCTTCGAGTGAATTCACGTCAGTTTTCGTCGTACTGTTGCCTCCTTCCAGCAGTTAAATCATGGCTGCATTATTTTGCCTGTTTTCGTTTTCCTCACTTCCAACTCAGTGTCTCTTGTCTCTCTCAGGTGTGTTCGGCTTTATGTTTGGCTTCGTGGGAATGATGGTGTATGACGGCCAGAAAGTGAGAGAGTCTGGGATGTTTCAGGGCTACAACCTTATTGCCTGGATTGTTGTTGTCTTACAGGTTTGATCCTTGTGTTTCTCTTCTTTCTTCATTGTGTCTTTCACTCTATTTGTGAAGCTGTTATTGAAATAAAGTGCTATTATTGATAGTTGTGTGCAGCTGCATGTATGCATATATTTTTGGACACTGACACATTTGTTATTTTTGCCGCTTACCCAGCAAATGTAGTCACCTGATCTTTAACCCGATCCTTAGTACAGACAAAACTAAAGGCAGGAAGATGCACAAGCAACATCTAAAGACAGCTACAGTAAAGCATCATAAAGGAGGAAAGGCATTCTTTGGCGATTGCCTGCAAAGAATTGAAATAAACATTTTATCTATGATTAGCTTCATTTGTCCAGTTACACCTGAGCCCCTGAATATAGGGCAGTGTGTATGAAACGGGTCGCAATACCTAATTCTTTAACGGATAAAATAACAGAAACTTTGTCTGTGTCCAGAAACATGTGGATCTAACTACATTTCTGTTCTTGCACAGGAGTGCTGAGTACTTTCAAACACAGTGGTTCTCTTTGTCTGCAGGCTCTGGGTGGGCTGATAGTCGCAGTGGTCATTAAATATGCGGATAACATCCTCAAAGGATTTGCCACCTCTCTGTCAATCATCGTGTCGACAATCATCTCATATTTCGTGTTGAAGGACTTCTCCCCCACTGGGTAAGTGCACGCACGCTCATGCAGGCTCTGCCAAAGTTTTGATTTGAAAATGTGTTATCAGCATCCTTGCAGCCTTGACTTTATAGCTGACAGCTTTACTCCATTCTGTACATCAACATCTTTCTTGACATTTATGAGCGAGGAAACTATTAGATTGATTGTCATGAGGTTTTGTGTTGATGAAAACGTTTTATGAATTATCCTTCTGTGTCATCTTTAAGGTCACAGTCCCAATCGGCTCAGTGCTTTGAAAACATTTGCAACAACATACCAGCTAAAAATAATTAAACATAGCACCACTTTATCTTAAAGGGGCACTACTGTTTTTTACAACCTGGACCTTATTTCTGGCATAAAGTACGTTTTGGTAATTTATATTCCTTCGGGAGATAATTAGATCAGCGTATATCCATGTAGTGGGAGTGACTGGGGCACCGAAACACAGTAACCCTGTAATTTGCTACTGCTATGGTTCGTCCACAATCTCAGAATCTGAAAAATATCCAGCCATGTTGCAAAAAAGAGCTCTGAGATGTCATCATCCAGGTCAGAAGACATCATCCGGGGTCTGTATTTCAATCTATAGACCCCGGATGATGATAACAGGTAACTCCAGATTCAACGGGGAATAGCACTAGCATACCATGAAAAAATATTGGTGAAAGGAAGGAGTTTCGCTGCAGATAATGCTTAATTTAGAGGCTGCGTTTCAGTGCCCCAGTCACTCCCTCTACATGGATATACGCAGATCTAAATATCACCATATTTTATGCCAGAGATAAGGTCCGGGCTGTAAAAAACAGTAGTTCCCCTTTGAGCACGGCCTCACAGAGGCGTTAACGTGATTGTAGACCCTCAGTCTCGTTCACATGAAATGAGCTGAGTGCACGGTTATTTGTTTCTGAGCCCTTCTCCTTCTCTTCCTGCAGGGTGTTTTTCTCAGGAGCAGGGCTGGTTCTTGCTGCCACATTTCTTTACGGCTACGAGGGCAAACCTGCCAGTGTCAGCACCGCCAAAGTGTAGTCCTCCGTGGACCAGGATACCTGACAGGAGAGACTGCAGCCGATGGTCACAAATGTAGGAAATATAAAAGGCGTGGACAACGTATTACTGTCAAACTGTGTGAGAATGGGCCCTGGCAAGTCTCTGGAAAAATCCTGCTTTGCACAAAAGAGGCGGGCAAATACTGTGAAATACAGTGCAGAGGAGCTAAGTTGCCAAGTCAACACTCGCTGTTGCAGCAAAACAAACAGACTGCATGTGCAGTTTAAAGGGACCATAAGGAGACCAAACTCTAGCCTCAGATGTTCTCAAACTGATATCTCACTGTTCAATATTGAAATCGTGTGTTTATGTGGTGTGGGATAAATGGGGATGGGGCATTGACCAGAAAAATAAAAATGACCATTATCCTTGACACAGCTTCCATCTAGTGGTGGAATGAGGGGCGACCCTGCTGCAAAAAGGAGGGGTTACTGAGTGTCCTTTTTTATACGACATGAGACAAAATCTCTTATTAAGAGATGCTGCTGCTCACAGAGTATTTTTTATCAAAAGCGTTTTCAACATTATTTAAATGCAAGACAAAGATCTTTATGTAAGGACGAATAAATAAATTATAATATCTTTTATGGTGAAATAACCGGCTCAGCCTTGATCTTTTCTTACATCAAAGTGTGTGTGTCTGGGAGCAGGCCCACGCACACACACACACACGCACACACTAATGCATATGCACAGAGAAAGGCGCACCCATGAATATTTCGTTGTTTTGTTTCAGTTGCAGTGCACTCAGGAACACAAAACCGGTCTCTATAGCAACAGATGGTCAAATGAGCCTAGGTGCAGTGACAAATGTAGAATTAATATGACCTATTTTAACCTCTGATTTTTAAGTGGCAGTAAGAATCATTTTTATTCAACACTGGCCCTGACAAACGAAAAAAGAAAAAAAAAAAAGAACCAAAGAAACAGCCTATTTTGTTTTCTTTCACGTTGCTTTAAGCAGATACATTTTAAGCACTGATAATATTTGCATAGTTAGCGGAGCGAGATAGTGATGAGGACGTGGAGAGAGTGATGGACGGACAGGGGAGGGAAAGAGAAGGCATATGGGAAGGTGAGGCGTGAACCTGGAGAGAAGCACAGATGGAGGATGAGTCATGTGACGGCTGTGTGGAGTGGCAGGCCGGGACTGGGACAGAGCTCAGGAGGAGCCGCTGGACATGTAGCCATGACACAGGATCATCTATGTTTATCTGCAGGAACTCACTGCCAAATAATCACCATATGATCTCATGGAACCAGCGCTGGCACGAATACAAATGAACCCTCTTCAAAGTGCCGTCTGGTTTAATTCCACTCCAAGGAAACTAATAAAAGTACATTTAGGATCCTTGATTAGAAGAGGATTTATGTAACTTCGTAGAGTAACATGACCTGATTAGTGCCACGTCGTATCTACCTTCAGTGTCTGTGCAGTTTGGCCCCATTCCAGCTCTGATGTATGTGCCCTGACTGCTATCACTCTCCTCGTTGTATGGCACCGGTCCAAGTCATTTACACTACACTTATTGAAAGCGTGGCTGACGTTATTTATTTAATGTAGCAAAGGATCCAACTCATCTCTCTGGCGGTTTGTGAACAATCTGAATATCAGCTGCACAACAGAGGCGGGTGAGTCGAAAAACATGGCGGTGCATAAGTTCGGTGTATTAGCAAAACTCCAGTGAAAACTACGGGTTTTTTTTTTTTTTTTTCTTNTACGGGTTTTTTTTTTTTTTTTTTCTTCCGGACTTTTATGCCAAGTGGGTGCTCTTAATACAATCAGGGCGATGTATGAGTTTAATCTTAACCTAAAAAGATTTATATAATACTCTTTTTAAATTATCTGAATACATCCTTAAACTCTGGTACTGAGTGTGCTGAAGGCCTTAGTTGGCACTGACGAGGTTTCACCAGCCCGCAGGTTTTTTTTTTTGTTTGTTTTTTTTCGGCTGACTTTTCAATCAAAATGTCTTCAGGTATCAAGTTATACAAAACAAATGCTATTCTTAAACATCTTCACGGACAGTTTTTTTTTTTTTTTTTTTNGTCCCCCTCTCACTCTCATGCAATACGGTCTACGTTAGGGATGCAGGATGCAGTTCTTGTTGGGGTCCAATACGTCTGCGGTACGTCTAAAAACAAGTGTTCCTTCTCTGCAAAAAAGGCAGGCAGAACTCTTTATCACAGTCCAAAACTTATTGGGGGTCAAACAAGTCTAGATGCGTCTCTGGGTCCTTGACACTTAGTTTGTTGTTCTGTCGTGTCCAAGATGTGATACCACTCTGGTGGATTATAATGGTCCACTTCCAGATACAAGGAGCTGCAGGGGACTCATCAGGCTTCATGACTTCCTCTCCTCCCTGTCTAATTACATCCCCCATTTTCTGCAAAAAAAGAACAATTATACTTCTTTGTTTGAGACTCTTATTTTGGTGGTATTACTACAAGAGGCGCCCCTCTCCGCGGCCTCCACATTAGCACTTGGGCGTCGTTGGCGTTGGGCCTCCCTAGCGCGTTGGGAGGAATGGGCTCCTGGTAGTTGAGGATGTGCGGTTGCTCCTGGTAGGGACGCCCCACCAACGAGGCCCGGGAGCCCAGGGGCATGTCTGGCTCCACCGCAATATCCACCCGCATCCGCCACCGCACCGTCTGCAACACAATGCGCTCCTGGAAGAGGACGGAGGCAAAACGTTAACGTGGTTGACATGTGTGTGAATGACGCAGTCTGTTTTTAGTATACTGAGAGTGTCTTGCTCAAGCCTCATTTGACTGTGCTTTATACACTCTGCTTTTAATAGATGTGTAGTTTATGTGCAATGATTATTAATGATCATTTAATTTGAGGGAAACATTCCACTAAGAAGATCCCAAAACATTCATGTCTACAGTGAGCAGTCAAGACAAAACTGGAACACGTATGCTCCCATTTTTAACTTAATGAGCGACAATGAAGAAAAGAAGCCTTTCCACTGCGTCTATAGATAGATTATACATGAATTCTGCATCAGTTTTGATGCTGGGCTGGATTTTGATGGACATTGCAGGGGTTACATTCAGAAGCCAGTGATGAGGTAACATGTAACTTTACACCAGAAAAGAAAGGTGCAGCAGGAGCAGATTATATCGCACTCAGTCAGTGTGAAACACGAGAGTCGTTCCTAAAGATGTATGAGTGTTCCTCATTTTAAACTGGGGCAAAACATATCTGTGATTTGTGGATACAAGCGAAAGAAAACTGGTGCAAAATGAAGATTTCTGAATATGATGTGGAAACAGGTAGCGAGGCGTGCTCTCTGTGTTTTCGTCCTACCTTGGTGATGGAGTTCATGGCCACCAGCCAGGTGATGAAACTCTGGTCTCTGGTGATGTGGGTCAGCATGGGTGTGTTGCTGTTGCTGATGGGCACTGCCCAGGTCACGCTGGGGTAGAAGTTATCGTTCATGCTGACCGTAAGTCGGGACGGTTTGGATGTGGGGCCGGTCAGGGTGACCGTCTCTGTGGTGTTGCCGTACCAGGGGTAGCTGACGCCATCTGAGTCGCTGATGGCCTTGACCCGACCCTCTCGCAGCTCTGGCAACTCCCAGCTGGACCTGCGGCAGTGGACGAGGACAGAGAGAAAAACAGAGAGAGGATGAAGGACTTTTTTTTTTTTTGACCGTGCCAGGTGCAGGCCTGTGGTCTAGATGTTGTGTGAGTGAAGCAGAAGTGGGGTGCACTTCCAAACACATACCCACCTAGGGACACGCACACTGAGCAAAATGTCTGATGGTGTCCTCTAAACACTTACATGCCAATATCACCATAGGTGTTGTAGAACTCCATCTGGGTACAAGCTTGGATCCAGCCCACCACCCAGGTTTCATTGCGGGGCACTGGTGGCATCACGACTCCTGCTGAGGCCCTGAAGTAAGGCGTCTTGTAACGGAGCACAATCGGTGAGTTCTCCTCGATGATGGTGGGACACTGGTCAATAGACGCAGACACCTCATACACCACAATGTTCTCCCGTCTGATGCGGGGCTTGCATGCTATGCTCTGAATACAGCCCATAGTGCAGGCGGCGAGCAAAATGAGCAAAACCAGAGAAGAAGAAGGGTTCAAATGATACCTGGCCAGTATGCACATCAGTCCCCTCAGGGTTCCACCCTTGCCTGAAGAGCAGATCTAATCTTTCAACTGCACATCATCAGTGATTGGTTGGGAAGGAAAAAGTAGAGGAAGATAACAGGGAGTACCACAGTCACCACTGATCAGACCCAAAAGCATCCACCATCATATATTCAGGATGATACGGAGGTGAGATCGCAGTGTTCACTTGGGGGCAAGTATCACAGATCTCCGCAGCCTCCTCCCCCCGGTCTGCCTGCTGACTGCCGCACTGCCCTTGGCGCTCGTCCCCAGAAACTGCAATCCGGCCTCCCCTGGGCTGTTGCTGCCTCTCCGCCGAGCGTCCGCAGGCTCCTCTGTTCCTAGTCGAGTCCGCACGTCCGGCTGCACGTCGGTGCCCCTTGATCCTGCTGCTCTGCTCCCGGCTCTGCGCTGCTGTCATGTCAAGTGGCGACAGGGCAGCCAGGTGCGTCAGAGGAGGGGGGCTGGATGCCTTTTGTTTGCCTGGCTTTCCCTGTATTAGCCCTGCATTGGCGCGGCGCCCTCAAAAGACAAAATCGGGGTCTTCATCACTTTGACCTACATGAAAAGAAGCGTCTTCAAACGAGCGAGTTTGTCTTACAAAAGCCTAGCCAACGGGGCTATAACGGGCCGGTTTAATGTTTTCCTCTCGGTGTGCTTCCATTCTTGGGGATGCATGAATGGTGCATCATGAATGGAGGCAGCGAGGCAGGTTAAAGCAGAAAAAAAAAAAAATGACTGTACCATCAGCCTCTCGGTTAGCCGTCTCGTCGTTACGTTTCCTCGAGCTGCTGAGCATCACGGACCGGAGAGCATCCTCTTCCTGCAGCGGGTCGCCGTGTTCGGTTTGGAGGTGCTGATGCTGTAGAGGCAGGGGAGGGGCGTCACCCGACCTCTGCATTGAAAAAAATAACAAGTGCAAGCGGGCGTGGCTACGGCACCGCGTCACGCCCGTGCTCGAACCCCATTGGTCGCCGGAGTCAACAGCGGAAGTGGTGTCGTTTAGCTCATCGACTGACTCTGACACGCATTCACCGGCCAGCTCGGCTTATTGTTTTATGCTCCCACCCCGCCGGTTCACATCTGCAGCTGGTGGCGCTGGTTTATGATCGGCCGTCTGTTCGGGAACGTGTCTCAGAGGGTGCCGAGCTTGTTGTACCGGGTGTCGCTGATCATGAAGCCGCAGGTTGTGTTCGTGCTGGGCGGGCCTGGCGCCGGCAAAGGGACCCAGTGCTCCAGAATCGTGGAGGTACGAGTGAAAAGACAATGAAAAGCCTCAACGTTTGGTTAGGATTGACTATCCCATGATGAAAATGGTGTTTATTGAACCGCTGAACGGCTCTGCCTTTTTGTAGCATATTGTGGATGAGGTAAAGGCTAAATTTAACTGACTTCCGGTTGTCCTCTAAACAGTAACCTGTGTGCTAGCTAGCCAGTTAGCCACGCAGGATATGCACAGTTTATGTGTTGATCTGCTGCCAGGAGCTAGCATACAGAAAATACAAATTTTAATCATTTTAATTCGTCAGAGCATCACAGACATTATTTTCTGACAAAAAAAAAAGAAAAAGCAAGGAATACAGTGTGTGTTAGGCCTCAGTTTTATTGTCTGCACTTGAATGAATGGGCTTAAGTGTTGTGTGTTTATGAACTTAGAACAGTGCAAACAGAGCCAGCAGGAGATGCCATGTTGACATTAACTCCGTGTTGTAATCTCTGTTCAGATGGGATTGTGTAATGGCCAGTATGAGTCTGGAGTGAACTTGGCGCCTTCTTCATTGACTTTGGACAAACAGACACGCAGGCTTTTTATTGGTTGGGGAACTGATAACCTCGCTCAGGTGTCCCCAGTGATTAGTCATGCTTCAATATTGTCACAAGGCGGTCAATGTTGTTTACCTCTCCTGTCAGTGGTCATAATGTTATGCCTGGTCTGTGTTTGTGAAGACAAAAATAATGTCTTTACAGTTTCTGTTTATAACATGTCATTAATGACATGTCATGAATAGAAAAGATCTCTTTTTGGCTTTGTGCACTTATTCCCTGACATAACTGTGCATTCAGTCTTATTTCTCATCTTCCACGTTTTTTATTAGTGATGTAATAAAACATAGAGAAAAGTCAGTCTATAATCAGGCAAGGTCCAGAGAGCACAGCGGTCGCCAGGTAGAGCCAAAGATTCCAGCGGTAAACGCGCTCTCTGTATGAGGGTGCGCAAAAAGTTATTTCTAACAAGTTATCTAGGAAGTTTGAAAACCAAGAATTCTACTGAAGGATGCAGCTTTGATGTTTGTCTGCAAGTCACAAAAGCTCAGGAAACTGCAGCGCTCCTGTGTTTGCCAGAGGGAGCTTCTCTCTGAGAGACTTTCTAACTACTTCTGTGTGTGGATGTTTCTGGGTGTTGGCCGACGCGCATCAATTGCAGTGGTTAGGCCTGTGTGGCAGCTAGGCATAGACGGTCCTTTCATTCACTACCCAAGGACTGAATTCTTCCTGGCCTGTGTGTGAGGAGGATTTTGCCTGCCTGTTTGTAAAGGCTGTCCTCCTCGCTGTGAAGTTTCAGGGTTCATTCTCATCACCAGAAATTGTCTCTTGATGACTGGTTCTGATGTGATTTTCTTGGAGATGTGATTTTCATTACACAAGATTAAAAGGGTTGTTTTTGTGTCTCCCAGAACTACAGCTACACCCATTTGTCAGCCGGGGATTTACTCCGGGCTGAGCGAGCCAGAGAGGAATCAGAGTTCGGACAGCTCATTGCCAACTACATTAAGGAGGGAAAAATTGTCCCAGTGGAGATCACCATCAACTTACTCAGGAAGGTATGTGCCAGCATGTGCGAGAACAATAAATTAAATCAGGTTTGTCTAGCAAAACCTGATATGTCCTGCTTAAATAGGAATTAGAGTTCAGTTGAAACCGTCTTTTATTCTTGAATAACACGTTATTCACAAATACAAATACATTTGAATTTGATCTCAGTCACTTCCTATTCAGTGCTGGAACAACTAAGCTGAATTTTGGAGTTCATTTATGAAGTAAATAAACAAAACAGTATTTAGAATGTCTTTCTTTCTAAGCTGCATGCTAAGTGGTTTCTGTTGTTGTTTGTGTTTTGTTAGGCCATGGAGGAGACTATGCAGAAAGACGAGAAAAAGTTCCGTTTCCTTATAGATGGTTTCCCGCGCAACGAGGACAACCTTCAGGGCTGGAACAAAGTCATGGATGGCAAAGCTGACGTCAAATTTGTGCTTTTCTTTGACTGCGGCAATGAGGTACGACGCGGAAACTAGAGGGCTGCGAGCACGATGACTGTTTTTAGCTACGCACTGCTAAGCTGGCTCTGTTCTTGCGCAGGTTTGCATCACTCGATGTCTAGAAAGAGGCAAGAGCAGTGGACGCACAGATGACAACAGAGAAAGTCTGGAGAAAAGGTGCAGTCTTCCATCGCAGACAAAAATACTTGAACTCTAGAAGTTACAGTGTGTTTTGTTTTTCACTGAGTGCAGTCTTTCATTCACTTTCATCCTCCTCTCTGTAACAAAGTACAGCAAGCATGTCCGATCAATATAGATTTCTCCGACCCATTTAACTGACTGGCTGGATACCCGCACGTGTGCTTTTGACCTAATTTGTGTCTCCTTTGAGTCCCATGTGTCATCTGACCCCAATAAGCAGCCATATTTTTTCCTTGATGCAGAATCCAAACCTACCTGCAGTCCACACGACCAATCATAGACCTGTATGAGAAACTCGGCAAGGTGCGCACCGTAGACGCTTCCCGTTCCGTGGATGAGGTGAGTGTATGGCAACGACTGTAGGAAAACGCATGTGAATGGCGGGCGAACGCTCACTTGCCACTTCATTAGGTACACTAGTGAAAATGAATGCATTCTAATACAACAGTCCTTCACTAAATCCTCCTTCACAGCTGTTATAATGTTCAGTTTATAGTGAAACAGTGACGGAAAGGTGGTGATTCTACTGTATGATCATTGTGGAGGATGCAGTTTGTGGTGACGTTAAACTGGATTGAATTAGACACTATAGGGTTTCTGTTATTTAGCCTAGCCCACTGACTAAAATGGGGTTGACAAAAAAATCAAAACGTGTCTGTGCCATACAATTAAGTAGAACTACAAAATCCAACAGCTCTCTTTTATTCACATACACATATGTTGAAAACCATAACCTTCATGAAGATCGGCTTTATTGATTTTCCCTAGTGTACATAATGAACCAGCAAGTGAGTTTAGATTTGGTGGTTTCTGTGGTTTACCATAGCTGAGTGTGATAGCCTGTCAATCGAGACCAACAAGCCCTGGATGGAATGGCAGAATAAAGCAGGATGAAGAGGAAAACTGTTTTGTTTAGTTTTTTTATCTGTAACTAACAAATTTAATATTATTTTATTAATTTATAAGTAAATTGATTCACTTTAAATCCTTAGGCTTCCTTAGATGTGAGTAACAAATCAAGCAGGGATCCACATTTTGTTTTATGAAAATGGAAAAGAAACCAGACGCTTCAGTTTTCACTGAACTTCATAGTTGGAAAGATGCAGAGAAACTCTTTAACATTAACCTTTCATACTGTGATAAATAACTATTCATGTTTGTAACTGATTACAGAAAATTAAAGCAACCATTAAATATCTTCAGGCTTGCACTTCATGCCCAGCACCACAGTCGTGAAGTCAATGAATAAAATGTCATCCCTGTAACCTGCTTGTGATCAATGTTATAAAAGTAAAAACACGCTCCTCCTGTTTGCTCTCTGTGCAGGTGTTTGCTGATGTGAAATCCATCCTGGACAAAGAGGGTTGAGTTTCTCCAAACTGCCAATGACATTCATGTACCTTTTATTTTTATTTTTATCAACTGCAAATTACACTGTAATGAGTTTATATGTCCACTCATGCGTATATGACTTTTTACATTTGGTTACTTTTGTTTTCCGCGTCTTCTGTAAATGCTACACTGTTTGTTTGTGAGTGTGTACATTGCGCGTTGGTATGAATGAGAGGTAGCCTAGTGGTGTGATCAGCTAGTTCCTGTAATGAAGGGATCACAGTTCTTTCGTTGTAGTTTGAGGCCTTTGCATTGGAATAATATGTATTATTAGCTTAGGGAGACACCGCTGTTATCAGTCAAAGGCCCTGACACTACTGGAAGTCTCCAAAAAAAGACAGGTATCACTAATGTCTTCAGAGTCTCATGTCATGAGAAGCAGCCTCAGTGCTTCAGACCAAAAAGTTGTGTGACCTGAGAAGCTTTTCTGAACAGCCAATACACTGTCTGGCCTCCAAATAAAACAAATGCAACACCTGTCTCATGTTTAATGGACAGTATTACAGGGACCCGACTACGCTACGCTAGCTGCTGAGTGATAGATCTGATGAATATTTGACTCTAGCAGAACACTTCGTTATCACAGTGACTAGTCATAATGAAGATCGAAATGAAGATTTTGTCAAACATGTACTGTATCTGCGTATAGGAATGTGCATAAAGTCAAAACGTTATAAAACTAAAAAATTCTGGTTCTTTTGTTTTGTTACCACAAATTGTGGAATGTTTCTCAAACGCTGTTGAATTTCAACCTAATCGGCCAGCAGGGGGCGCCTCACAACACAGTATGGACTAATTGGAGCAGGTGAGTTTATCTTTTTTTTTCTTGTGATTGTGTGTTTTTTTTCACTGAGCAGGATTAATGTAATGTTTGAATTACTGTAATGACAAAAAAACAGCTTCGTGGGAAATGTTAATATACAGGTGCTGGTCATATAATTAGAATATCATGAAAAAGTTGATTTATTTCAGTAATTCCATTTAAAAAGTGAAACTTGTATAACGTATACATTCATTTCACATAGACTGATATTTTTCAAGTGCTTATTTCTTTTAATTTCGATGATTATAACTGGCAACAAATGAAAATCCCAAATTCAGTATCTCAGAAAATTAGAATATTAAGACCAATACAAAAAAAAAAAAAGGATTTTTAGAAATGTTGGCCAACAGAAAAGTATGAACCTGAAAAGTATGAGCATGTACAGCACTCAATACTTAGATGGGGCTCCTTTTGCCTGACTTACTGCAGCAATGCGGCGTGGCATGGAGTCATCAGTCTGTGGCACTGCTCAGGTGTTGTGAGAGCCCAGGTTCCCCTGATAGTGGCCTTCAGCTCTTCTGCCTTGTTGGGTATGGCGTATCGCACCTTCCTCTTCACAATACCCCATAGATTTTCTATAGGGTTAAGGTCAGGCGAGTTTGCTGGCCAATTAAGAACAGGGATACCATGGTCCTTAAACCAGGTACTGGTAGCTTTGGCACTGTGTGCAGGTGCCAAGTCCTGTTGGAAAATGAATTCTGCATCTCCATAAAGTTGGTCAGCAGCAGGAAGCATGAAGTGCTCTAAAACTTCCTGGTAGACGGCTGCGTTGATCTTGGACCTCAGAAAACAAAGTGGGCCAACACCAGCAGATGGCACCCCAAACCATCACTGACTGTGGATACTTTACGCTGGACTTCAAGCAACGTGAATTCTGTGCCTCTCCTCTCTTCCTCCAGACTCTGGGACCTTGATTTCCAAAGGAAATGCAAAATTTACTTTCATCAGAGAACATAACTTTGGACCACTCAGCAGCAGCCCATGTCTTGCATACGTCTGTGCATGGTGGTTCTTGAAGCACTGACTCCAGCTGCAGTCCACTCTTTGTGAAGCTCCCCCACATTTTTAAATGGGTTTTGTTTCACAATCCTCTCCAGGGTGCGGTTATCCCTATTGCTTGTACACTTTTTTCTACCACATCTTTTCCTTCCATTCACCTCTCTATTAATGTGCTTGGACACAGAGCTCTGTGAACAGCCAGCCTCTTTAGCAATGACCTTTTGTGTCTTGCCCTCCTTGTGCAAGGTGTCAGTGGTCGTCTCTTGGACAACTGTCAAGTCAGCACTCTTCCCCATGATTGTGTAGCCTACAGAACTAGACTGAGAGACCATTTAAAGGCCTCTGCAGGTGTTTTGAGTTAATTAGCTGATTAGAGTGTGGCACCAGGTGTCTTCAATATTGAACCTTTTCACAGTATTCTAATTTTCTGAGATACTCAATTTGGGGTTTTCATTAGTTGTCAGTTATAATCATCAAAATTAAAAGAAATAAACACTTGAAATATATCAGTCTATGTGAAATGAATGTATACATTATACAAGTTTCACTTTTTGAATGGAATTACTGAAATAAATCAACTTTTTCATGATATTCTAATTATATGACCAGCACCTGTAGATATACACAAAATGTTTTCAAATGGTGAAAACAAATCAAAGTCATAAAACTGCACCGATCAGGCATAGCATTATGACCACGTCCCTGGTATTGTGTAGGTCTCCTTTGTGCCTCCAGAACAGTTGTGACCCATCAGAGAATGGACATGGGCCATCTGAGGGTGTCCTGTGGTGTCTGGTAACAGAATGTTGTTAGTGGGGGCCTTTGGGAGGCCAGGTCAACACCTTGTGCTGTTTTCATGTTTTTTGAGTTGTTCCTAAACTGTTTTTGTGTGTGTCTGTGTCAGGCTGCATCCTGCTGGGGATGGCTGCTGCCATCAATGAGTGTCATTGCTATGGGGTGGGGGTGTCTGGTCTGGTCTAGGTGGGTGGTACATGTTTAAGTAACATCCACATGAATGCCAGGTCCAAAAGTTTCCCAGCAGAACACTGTATTGTCACAAGATGGTCAATGTTATTTACTCCTTCTATCAGTGGTCATAATGTTGATCAGTGTGTTTTTTATTTTTATTTATTGAAAAAATAATAGTAATAATAATATTTTACTATATTGTCATAAATGTGATTTATTAATTGAAAGTGTATTTACATATTTCAGCAGGACCTCTGTAATTCATCCTTTACCACAAATAGAAACAATCTGAGCTCCACATTCATACTGAAGTCCAGTCTATTGTATCAGATGACTTAGAACTTCATCTTACTTGAAAATAATAACACATATGCTACTTAATTTTCCTTTTATTTTATATATCATTATATATAAGTATACATATATACACGTTGCAGGTACAAAGACATTTGCTTACATTTAATTTATTTTCCTGAGTGTTTTTAGCTTGAGGCCTGGCATATCTGCATTTAAAAAGCTATACACACTAGATTATAAGGTTCGAAAACAACAGTACCTTGACGTGTGTACACATGACGCCAGGACAAAGTACCAAATGCAAAATGCATCACAAAAGCAGTTCATTACTACTGTGGCTGTCACGTTGTCAGAAATAAAATGCATTTATTGTCTGTGGTAGAGGCCAGAAGAGACGAGTGAATGAAAGGCACTTTGATTACACTGGTTTGTATGAGGGCACAATAATACAAAAGGTTAGGTAAAAAACCAAAAAAAACCCAAAAACATCCAAGATCAATGATCTTGCTGAAATAAAAAATAAAAAAGGATCTTTGCAGCACCAAACGTTAGGGAACACATTTTTCAAATATAAATATACCAAGTGCTGGGAATGGGATTTAACGAATCTGAAGAGAAAAAAAATATGTACAAAGCAAAAGTGAATGATGATCTGTACATATTACAGTATGTACCACAAGCTATAACATGGCAAAATAACAAGTCCTTGTGTTACTGATAGCCAGTGAAGCTTACCGCATTTAAGAAAATCGTACGCAACGTAAATATGTTCGTACTCTGCCAGTAGGTGGCAATTTGAAAATATATATTATCTTATTTACAGAAGCAGACTTATGAAACATAACTCCGTAAGACCACATTACTGAGCAAATTCATACCAACATCTGAAGCAAAAGTGTAACAGTGATTCTCAATTAAAAGGACTGTCCTTCAACGCAGACACTCCGAGAAATAGAGACTGAAATTCACATTCAAAACGTACATTCTGTTGTTAGACATTCACAATCAAAGCATAAGCTTCTACAATCTTTGAAATACAAAGAGCTTACATAAAGACATGTGTAGCATTTACAAAAACACATAGTAAATGGCCTATATTATCTTTGCATTTAGAAAAAATAAAATCTTTTGACAGCAAGGTGAAAAAGGAAAACAAAGATGCCACATGGCAGGGCTGCGGCAGGCTCAGCTGGAGTTCACCAGGCCTGTGATGATGTTGCTGGCAGATCTGCGGTACTGAGCCTTGGTGTTGGTAACCGCGCCGTGCTTCTGTCGGAGGTGAAGCCTCAGCTGACTCTTGTGTCTGAAGTGGAGGTCACATTTTTCACACTAAAGGAAAGGAGGGAAAGAACATTTAGAATCACATTTTAAATAGCCACTTTTAACAACCAGCCTAACCAGAAACAGTTCACAAGTCCCTTGGTTTATTTCTCAGTTTTAACTTTTGACAGGCCTATGGATCACTAGGGTGAAGAGATTATTCTTTTTAGCCAGCAGACACGACATGATCATCTTACATGATAAGGCTTCTCTCCAGTATGAATGCGCATGTGGCTCTTGAGCGTCTGAAGGTGACGGAAGTGTGTTCCACAGATCTCACAAGGGTACGGTTTCTCTCCCGTGTGAATTAACACATGGGCGCGAAGATGGGCCACCTGCAAGAAAAGAAAAAATGTTCATCAAGTACATGCAGTCAACAGTCTGGTAATTACAAACCTTTCATGAAGATGAGATTTCTTAGTTTTCTCACCTGGACAAATCTGGAGCCGCATGTCTCACACTTGTACGGCTTCTCTCCAGAATGAATACGAGTGTGAGTCTTGAGATTGGCTGGACGGTTGAACTGAGCACCACAGATGTTGCAGTGGTATGGCTTTGCACCTGGACATGGAGAAAAGCAATTTCTGCTGTGAATTAAGCATTAACATCCAACAAATCAAATAGATGTTACTTTAAAAGGCCACCAAGGACTTACCAGTATGAACAGTCTTATGGCTGGCCAGGTTGCCTTTGTAGCGGAAGGCCGCCTGGCAGCAGTCACACTTGTATGGCTTGTCGCTGTGGACCTGGACCATGTGATCTTTGAGGGAATCTTCCTCCATGAACTTGGAGTCACACCCGTTGCAGAAATAGGTGTTGCTTTCTGCAGAGAGAAGACAGAGAATGTGAATTTATTTCACAGCTGTGGCTTTATTTACTATAATACTGCCAAATATGGAGTCCACTTACCACAGCTGGAGGATGAATAATCTGTGTGTAGCTTGGAGTCATCTCTGCTGTATGAGTCAGGAGAAAGGTGACCTGTTTCCATTCGCTGAGGGCTGTTACAGCCACAGGAAGAGCATCTGTGGTTGCTGCACATAGGAGGAAGTCCACAAAATTAGCACAAAACTTTTCATTTCAGAAATTAATGCAAATTTATTTACAGTTCCGACATGACAAGAGTTGTAGTTTTACCGAATGCTGCTGCAGGTGCTGCTGTCGCAGCTGTCGACACTGTGAGATGTGGGGATTTCTGCTCTATGCTCGTTGGCTCCCTCTTCTGTCTGCACGTCATTGTGCTCTCCTGCTGCACCACTTCTGCAGGGGCTCAGCGTAGGGGACATGGCTCCAACTTCAGCACTGCCTGCCTGAGCCTCCTTTTCATTGTCTTTAGAAGTTTGGTTCATAACAATGAACTTGTACTTCTTCCAGTTGTGGGCCTTGGCATCTGTGGGAGAGTCTGAGGGCTGCTTTAGGCTCATGCTTGCGTTTCTGCTGCTGCTGGACTCGGTGGGCGAGTTTGGCTGGCAGTCAGATCGGAGGGGGCTTTGAGGGCTGCAAATGACACCTTTGTTAAAGCCTGGAGATAGTCTTACACAGCTGGTCTGTGGATGTTGAATGCCGTCTTCTTCCATGGGAGCAGCGGGCCCTTGAAGGCTTCTGTGGGCTACCGGTGGTCGAATGATAGTGGGGGGAAAACTGAGATGGGATGGGACAGAGTGGGAGATGATGGTGGAGGACTCATTGTGAGCCATGCTTGAGGATGTCATCTTATGAGAACCTTCCAACTTCCCAGCAGTGACATGCAGGTCGCCGTAGACATGATAGGAGCCAGAGGTGTTGATCCCCCTGAAAACGCTGGGGATGTATGCCCTGCACTCCTGGACTGGAGATGTGTTCAATGTGCGGTTGTTTCTGAAGTCTTCCTCTTTTTCTTCAGTGGGCCTTAAAGCAGAGATTTCCTCAGCCAGATGTAATGAGTTGTTCTGCATTTCTTTACTCTGCATATTCAGGGACTGACGCCTGTACGAACACATTCAAATCCAAGTCAGATCCATTCAATTTATACCATAAGTGTGTCCTTTTACAATGGATATTTTCCTTTACCTGGTATTGATGAATCTGTGGCAGCTATCAACCACATGTTCCATCTGGAGGTAGATGGCTGTGTTCATGGTGGCCAGAACCACGCTGTCGTTAAGGTTCAGACAAGATGTGTACATGAAGTCCAGCAGGAGGGAGAAACCCTTGGGGTCCACTTTGGGGTCTAAGCTGATGGCACTAAGGTTTGCATTCTCAGGATCCATGAACACGGAATAAAAGAAGCCACTGTGGAACAGCAACAGCGGTAGAAATTAAATTAAAAATCAAAGTCTGGGGTAAGTTCTCTTTAATAAAGTTCAATTAACTTCATTGTTATTACTCTCTTCTTTTGATATAAAGAAGGCAAATTGGTGTCTATGTTGCTGAACTAATTCGTCTGATGTCATGAGAGTACATACCTGCAGGCCACTAGGATGGCCTTGTGAGCATGAAAACGTTGTCGGTCCACCTGTATGGTGACATCTGTGAGGATGTTCCTGCTGCGGAGGCGGTTGAAGTTGAGCAAGACGTCGCCTGCATGCCGTGTGAATTGGATGCAGCCATCGGCAGTTGTGGCCATGCTGTCACAATCTGCACAAGAGCAAAAAATAAGTAAATAACCATAAATGTTTTGTCATTTTGATACTGATGACCCGCTGTAGTGCACATGCCATGGGCGTGGTAGTGGGGGGGAAAGGGGACCTGACTACCCAGGGCCCGAGTAGGGAGAGGGCCCATGAAAATCCTGAATTTTTCATTTATTTATTATTTTAATTAATTGGGCCCTCCAATATAGTGGACATTCTAGGGGCCCCCTCTTGGAGACGCAAAATGGTTTAGTCCGCCCATAGACAGACCAGATGCCTAATGTTTCTAGATGTTTGAGCATAGGTAGGCCAAATGCATCATTTCAGGTGTTGAATGAAAGAATCAATCATCAATATAATCTGATCTGATTTTAGCTTAAAGCCCTACTTATGCTTGTTTATTTATAAATAAATGCCCCAAATCAGTTTTATTTTTTTTGCTCGCACGCATCGTGCACTGGTATGGCTAGGGGCCCACTGACATTAAGAGTGTACATGGCCCAGAATTTGGTGCTACGCCCCTGGCACATGCTAATACATAATGAAATGTGTTTCCTACAAACGAAAATAATAAGAGAGACACTTGTAATAACTGCAAAATGAAAAAATAATAATAATAACACACTTATATGTTTTTACTTCCGGCTCATACCACTGCATAATACAAGCCACCTGCCTCCAGGGCTTTTAATCAAAACCAAACTTTGAAGGAAACAAGCGTCTTGACCGCGTTAAAACAAAAGGCGGCGCTGTTGCAAAGAGAAAAAAAAATGAAGGGAGGGTTCACTAAACCTTCTCAGACGTGCCCTCTTATTGGGCCTACATGAAGGCGTGATTACACAAGACTGAATCGATATTTTCACAACTGTCATAACTGAAAACACTTCACATGCACTCAAGTGGGCCAACTTCTACGTAACCCAAAGCGTTCAAAACAACTCAGCAAAGGCAGAAAACATGCAAACACATAAAGTCCCGAGTCCCTGAGGACGAAATGACTGAACGAGCAGTTTCTCATCTTCGCCCGTGCAGCAGTTTGAGCGTGTAGACAAACAGCAGACTGTCTGCTGGCAGCCTGCGCTGTTTGTAAGCGTGTTTGACGTTGAGCACATTCCGTCCTGGCTGCTCAGATTAGGTTGCCAGTACACAGAGAGGTTTCCTGTTCCCCCGATATAAGTGGAACTCATCTAATTTAACCCATTAGCATTTACGCATCCACCGCTCGACTAAACGGCAAAGTTGTTTCTGGGGCTTCAAGTTTTAGATTCGACCGAGGCGGCATGATTTCAGGATGTGATTTCAAGGAGTGGTTAGTTCTCTCTGCGTAACTTCGGCTGTAAGTTAAGAAACACACCTGGTAGGCAAGCACAAGTCCTATCAGGTTTAGAATTACTTTCAAGCCTCTAAGAGGATTGTCCAAGAATTTTATTACGCCTTGAAAAAAGTGTTTAGACACCGTTTGCTCAGTTAATACTGAAAAGTCGCCATGCAAGAGAACAGACATTGCCGACAGAGTAAATTCGCGGAGGAAATTAGAGCTGTCTGAACCGGACCGACCGGTCCTGGTGTACTTCTAACGAGTGTATGTCAAGTCCGACTGTAAACAGCCCTAATAAACCAACATTGAGCAACAACTGAAACAAAAGAAAAACAACAACTACCAACAACTGCCGCCTTGGCTAAAGGTCAACTCTCACATAACTATATTTTTCTAGCCTGTCCGAAGTACAAATCATCAAATAAAATCCGCGCACGGCCTAACAGCGCGCTTCCGTCTGTTACAGACTCGAGCATCCGTCAAAATCAACTGTCACACTTCAAATCTGTTAGTTCACTTCTAGCTAAAAGAGCTGCAAAATGTTTAAGACACTGAGAATAAGGGGGGGAAAAAACAGCCTAATCCCTGTAGCAGCAGAGGCAGCCACATGAGCATCTGCTACTTCACTACACTTCTGACATAATGCTGAGAAAATAGGAAGGGAAAAAAAGTCACCTTGTAAAAGTTTCCTCGAAACTCTGTGCATCACCAGTTCTGAGAATCCAGTTCTAAGAAACACAGCAGCTCAATTCTCGGAATTTCAACAGAGGACCGTACCATCTACTCGAGGGCGGGGGAGTCGCACGCTGACACTTTCAACTTTTCGGCTCCGTATCACCATTACTGTAAAGTATAATGTAAAAGCGTTAAATAAACGTTGTCAGTAAAGCGCGTTTGTATGTTATGTGTGCGGGGTTTGTCGAATATTATAACAGTTAACCTGTTGTTGCTTTTTATTGTGAGTTAGTAGTGGATGGGTCCAAGTGCAAGGTCACCTGACCGAGTTATAAATACCGTGGGGAATATGAGAGCTGCGTGCCCTCTGAGGGTTTTATCTGAGCTCTCGAAAAGTCGCAAATTTTATCTTTATTCGCAACATTATGTTTTGTTTTGTTTTGTTTTGTTTTTCTAAGTGTGTTTGTTTGTTTTGAATATTTTACCTCCGTATATTTGAGTCATGCGTTTCACGTTTTGCTGCTCTGACAAAACTGCATGACTTCTGATCTCACTGTAGCCTGAAGTTACTGTTTTGCCCTGTAGCCACATCCTTCATCACTTAAAAATGATTTACACTTGGCATATAAGGACTTTTAAATGTATTCTAACCTATGTGAATTGTACAACTCTGAACATGTGTTGTGTGACAAAAATAATCTCAGGTCTTCAAGAGTGCGTGGCCTCAGGCATACAGCCACTGCTGTGAAGTCCTATTTTTAAATCACATACAGGCTATCGAAAGCAGTATTTGTGCTCGTGTGTAAAGTCCTCAGCTCTCCAAAAGGTCTACTTGCACTTGTCTGTGTTCCCACTGCTTCCTGTCTCGCCACCACAGCTGTGTATAGATCCGGCAAACACTCACATACACCGAGGCAAAGAAAACTTAGCAAGAAATGAGTCAACAAATCTTTAATGTGCACGTTGCAAGAAGTTACCGCTTGTTGAACCCTTCAACAAGTTGCCATATTAAAATTAAAACATTAAAATAATATAATAGTATGATAACTAAGGAGATGAGTTAAAGAATCAGTGTGAAATGATATGTTCTCAGACATCACTAATCTAATGAGTCACTACTGATTAACTAATTACTACCTCTCTTTTCTACAGTTGTATGTCTCCCTTCAAGAAAAGGGGTTTGTTGTTTAGTGGTAAGTAAGTCCTTAGGGGTGTTTGTTATGTAAAGCATTACATGATTCTGTCGCTGAACATTCATGCAGAGTAGCGGGGAGGAAGCAGTACTACAGTAACCGAGAACATGAGCTCGTAATTCTGACTTTAGTGAAGATCACATGTTCACGACACACTGCCTTTAGTTTGGTTCAAACATTTTGTATACTATCCTCTTTTATTGTGTGCTCAATATTACCTTCTGCCCTTATCAACCCTGCTCTGTTGGCATGCACATTTCATGCTCATATCTGCACCACAAAGTTTTTTTTTTAACTTATCGTTACCTGGTCTTCCATCAGATCTTACGGACAGCGTGAAAAAAAGTCTAAAGTAACATGTTATAATCAATAGGCAGCATTAAGCACCAATATGCTGCAATTAAAATGACCTCCCTTTCCTTCCACCACATACAAAACAGGGGAAATATTACCTTTATAAATTAGACAGAATCTCAGACTAAATCATTTCCTTTGGAATAAATGTGCAGTGCAGCTTCGTGGCTCTAAATTGCAGCTGTTCAGGTAGCTATGGCAACAAAGTGGTCTATTTCTAGTTAATGTTTTCACTCTAGATGTTTTTCCCCTGTGGTTATCTTTGGTGGCCCAAGTTTGTGTGGGTTGTTCTCCTTCACATCCTTTTGACAGAAGCAATATCTTCTGGCCTGAATGAGAAGACTTGCTCAGTGCATAGTTGAGCCTTAGCAGAAAATAAACTTCTGATTTCCTGGTTTGGTTGTTTATTCACATGCAAGAGGATGCACACATTTGATTAGTCAGCCTTTTCCTTGCTTGTATCTGTGCAGCATCTTTAACTTGGCATTAGGGTTTTGCTGCAGTGCGAGAGAAGATAAGCGTGAGCAGACGTGAAACAGAATGCATGTGATGGATATCTATAGACGAAGCGAGCTGCATAACTGTGCAAACATGTTGCTTTTTGTTAGTTTTGCAGAGTAAATAGAGTAAATCTGTTCCAGTCCCTTGCATGCATCACTCCATCTGCTGGCACCTGTAAGTTAATTTGAGTTGGTCTGACAAACAAGAAACAAGAAGAAAATTTCTGAATGACTTATCGTTCCATGTTGGTGTCAGTTTGCATGGCTTTCCAACACACCAACAAACCAAGAAGCACAGGCAAAGTTAAAACATGGTTTCAGTCACACGAAGAAGTTATATGTCTTTGCTGCCTCATGGGGGATAAGTATGAAATCTCCTGGGCTGAGTAGGAAATTTCATAACCACTTTTTGTGAGCAGTAATGACCATATCTAATATGCCACTGAAATTGATTAAGTCACCATGAAAAAAGCACAAAAGATTAAGGTCAGCAACAAAAAAACACGTTATTTGTTCCTGATCATGTGCTGCATATTGTTTCTTGTTCATCAAAGAGCCGTTCTCTCTCAATTTCTGCAGGGCTTATCTAAAGAATGTCACGAAAACAACGCTTCATGGGTTTTACCAGGAACACATTTGCTGCTGTTCCTCTCTCTTGCTCGGCCGGTTAAAGAGGCTGTGCGATGTGTTAACAAGTGTGCCCCACCCCCTCTCATGAACTCCCCTGACCTGAGGCCTAGACGCAGACGGATATCAACGTGCCTGTCCCAAAACATGATCCAGGCACATGGTTGCTTGACAGGGATCAAAGGTCACACTGGTAAAATATGACTCTGAAACTAGTTCAGTTGCGGCAGACACGTTGCCCGAGGGGGGAAGTACTCATTGGAACCAACAGCGTGCACTTGGATTTGGAAGCATGAACGGGAGAAAAGAAAATCCTATAAGATCTACCTGTGTTGGCAACGTATGATCTACAAAACTACAGAGGAAAGACACAAGAAAGTCAAAGCTTACTGATCACAGTGAATACATTGAACTGGTCTGACCTGCGTATTCATAGCACAAAGTTCTTACTTTGCATCAGCTGAAAGTCCAAACACACTGAACTTTGCACCACTTTCGTGCAGTCCGAGTGGGACTTACTGAAATATATTTTTAAACTGCAGGTGGTATGCAATGGTGGTATGTAATACTCGTTGAACTTAAATTGACCCCCGCATCAAGTGCACTGTGTCAGAATGTCTGTAATGTGTTGACCTGCACAGATAAGTCATCTCTTTGTAGGATGGCTCCTAATTTGCCTGCATCTCATATGCTCTGATGTCAGTTGGAGTGGCTGTAAATATTCTCCCCCTGAAAATCAACACATGACAAGCAGAATTTAATTTAGTCATTCGCTCCAGTGACAGAAAAACAACATGTCTTTCACAGGCATTTATAATATTTTTCAAACAACTGTCCAGACGCTGTAAATCTGCATCAGACATTTGGAGGCTAACCCTGACTGCCTTATTAAATATTATTAAGACAGAGGGTGTTCGACTGTAAATGGGAACGTTTTGACGTGATCACTGGTTGAGTATATGTTTGAGCAGGCAGCAGTTACTTATGATCAATAAACCACCTGTGGCAACGGTAAAAAGCAAACCTGAGTTCAGACTGTTTTTTGACAAATAAATCACAGTCAAAGATGCATTCTGTTTGCCTGTCTTCTGACGTGGTGTATTCGTTTTAAAGATAGGCTTCATAGAAGTGTAAAGAGAGTCTGCTCGTTCAACTTCAAACACCAACCCTACTCTTCATGGCTGTCATATCTGTGGTTTCCTCAGCGTGGCTCAGCACCAGAGAAGCGAGAAAGGAGAATGTGCTTGTACTAAGTCTCATATTCCCTCTTGAGTTTTATCCCATTGCTTTTGAAATAGATAGATGGATATTTTATAAATCCTAATGGAAATGCCACTGTCACAGCAGCAATAATAGCACGAATCCTGTGCTTTGCATGTCTACTTTCTGTCCGTTTTCCTTTTAGTTTCATCAGAAGTTGAGCTATATGTTGCTGTTCACACGTGTGCGGAGAATTTGAGCACTCAAAGGAATTCGGAACATTTTTATTTATTTTTTGTTCCATCCTGCTTCAGCTGAGGACAGGAGCAGTAATTTACAGACAACGTTAATTAACTGTAACAAATCATTAGCCTCAAAATTCATTTAGATGCAGCACCACACAATGAGATCCTGAGAGTGTTTTATGGCCTCAGAACAAGACAATTTTGCAATGCTCTTCAACGCTAACCAAAATTGAAATCACATTATTTGGATCATCTCATTCAGGTCACTTGAGGACATCGTGTCCTCGTGTTCCGGCCTCTGATAATATGCTTGGAGGGGATACATGAATGGTGGCTTTGTTGCACCCACAGTTGCAAGTGATCAAATGGATGGTACCTGCACAAGGGGACCTTTACTCCACTGTGTCATATGCGCAATGACGCATGGGGACTTGACTTGAACTTCCAGTGGGAGTAAACAGGAGTCAACCAAACAGGAACCGGTGCCATCGTTACAATATCTGCCTTGTTTTTCTCTTTTTCCATGAATGTATTTGTCATTCTTTCTACCTTTGAAATCTACATTTTTTCATATTATTTCATCCTATCATTTCGTAACTCTGCAAATCAGAGAGTGGAAAACTCCAGCAGCCATTCATGCTCAGGAAAAGTACAAAACAGGTTGTGTGAAGGGAGCATTAAACGTGGCGTACCCAGGCTACATGGAATGTGAGGTAATAAAGGTGCAAAGTCAATATAAACACATATTGCGACACGCAGCCTCTCACTGCATGTTGTGTATGGAAAATTACCATGGTATGTGGTGTCACTATGGTGGATTTCCCTGTTGTTTTACAGCAAAGCCTCTGGGAGGAGGAAGGCGGGGCCTGCAGAGAAACAGTGTGTGCATGTGTGAGAGA
>JASGAT010396171.1:0-12008 GCA_030220025.1 Chelon auratus
TGTTTATGTTTATGTTTGTGTTTGTGTTTGTGTTTGTGTGTGTGATTGTGATTGTGTTTGTGTTTACGTTTGTGTTTGTGTTTACATTTGTGTTTGTGTTTGTGTTTATGTTTATGTTTATGTTTATGTTTGTGTTTGTGTGTGTGATTGTGATTGTGTTTGTGTTTACGTTTGTGTTTACATTTGTGTTTATGTTTGTGATTGTGTTTGTGTTTATATTTGTGTTTGTGTTTGTGTTTACATTTGTGTTTGTGTTTATGTTTGTGTTTGTGATTGTGTTTGTGATTATGTTTGTGTTTGTTTGTGTTTATGTTTGTTTGTGATTGTGATTGTGTTTGTGTTTACGTTTGTGTTTGTGTTTACATTTGTGTTTGTGTTTATGTTTATGTTTGTGTTTGTGTGTGTGATTGTGTTTGTGTTTATGTTTGTGTTTACATTTGTGTTTATGTTTGTGTTTATATTTGTGATTGTGTGTGTGTCTCTGCTGCAGTGTTGTAATCTGCTGCTGGTGGAGACTCTGAAGGATCCTCTGAGCTTCAGAGTATCAGACCAGACCATCCCCAAACAGCAGCACATCGTCCAGGTCAGTGATGGCAGCTTGTTTCTGTAGCGTAGCGTTATCACGCTCACATGTCAAAGCTCTTTTATTTTTATTTGTGCTTCTCAAGAGTGTTTTTATGTGCGATTGCGCTACTGTGACCAAGCAATGTCCCTTGTGGATGATTAAAGTCTAACTCTCACTGATGGATAATACACATTGTATATTTATACATATTATATTATATATTTATTTGATATACATGCATGATATCTGCTACAGCATTGATGCTAATGGTGTTAATGTCTGGTTGTCAATACAGACCAAGAACCAGGAGGAGAAGAGACTCTGGGTTCACTACCTCAAGAGACTGATAGTAGAAAACCATCCTGCATCACTGCCCCAGAAGGTAAGGAAGGAAGGAAGGAAGGAAGGAAGGAAGGAAGGAAGGAAGGAAAGCTCTAGAATCTACAGCAGCAGAAAAAAACATTTGTTCATCTTCCAGGATCAGAATCAGATATGTAGAGTAGTTACAGCAGAGACTTAAACAGGAACTAGATCTGTCATGGTTTCATGGTTTCATAGATTCATAGATTCATAGTGTCTGTTGGGCGTCAGTCAGCAGCAGCAGCAGTAGTTTCTCTGGTAGTTCTCTGTCTGTCCTTATTTGCTGATCTCTGCTACCACCTGCTGGACACTAACTCTCCACCTGCTGTAATATGAACCTGCCAGTTCATTAGGTACAGCAGTGAACACATTCTAATCTAAATAATAATGAGACAGCGTCAGAAAGGTGGTGAATAAATTATTGTAAATGAATTTAGCCTAGTTCACTAAATACACTGTAAAATGTTACAGACCTGTACCTTCATGAAGCTAAAGGGACTGTTATATTAGAGCTACTAGTGTACCTAATGAACTGGCCGGGGTCATACGTCCAGTGGATTATAAACAGAGTAAAGACAGTAAACATGGAGACAGACTCTTCTTCTCATCCAGTCACTTCTTGTTTGTTTCCAGCAGACGTCATTAATTCATCTAAATCCTAATGTCTCACTCAACGTCTCTTTTCTTTCCCTTCAGGCGAGACAGGTCCTGGGAGACACCTTCTGTCAGAGTGAGTTCCAACAACCTTCTCTGTTTTAAACCTCTAAACTCAGTGTGAACACCTGAATGAACCGGAGTGACACCGCGTCCTGTTTTTCAGCCCCTCACTTTGAGCAGGACGGACCGAAGAAGTCGTCAGCTTCACCGCGACCAGACGACGTCCACGGCTACCACAGAGGACGGCGTCAGTCAGGTCAGGGTCAGTCCACCTCGTCCTCATAAACCACACCGTCCTCAGGCCTCTGCTTTATCTCTGAGGTCTCATAGAGCAAAGTAAAAACCACAGAGAAAGGAAGGGAGGAAGGAAAGAGAAGAGGAAGGAAGGAAGGAATGAATTAAGGAAGTAAGGCAAGAAGGAAAAGAGAGAAAGAAGGAAACTGGGAAGAGAAGGAGGAGAGGAAGGAAGGAGGGAAGGACAGAAAAGAAGCAATAGTGGATGGAAAGAGGAAAGATGTGAAGAAGAGGCTAAAGGAGGAGGAGTTTAAAGTTTAAATGTTTGCGTTTTATTGGTCCAGAGCCTCCAGAGCTGTTGATGTACACTCCTGAGAAATCCAGGAAGAGTCTGCCACTGCTGCTGGAGGGAAACCTGCCGTACCGACGCACCAGGAGGCAGTCAGGTAAATAAAGACTCACCTCAGGCCAGGAACCAGGAACCAGGACTCCAGATGTTCATGAGATAGATCTCAGAATAAAACCCAAACCTCAGTGCTGAGACCAGGATGAAACGATGCGTTGGTTCTTCTAAACATCTGCTTCTCGTTCTTCTTGTCCAGCTCCAGCTAAAGACATCGAAGCAGCGCTTCATCCCAACGGTGAGAGAATCATTCAGACATCTCTACTTATAGTCATGGTTTGCTGAGGTGGTAGAAGTGATGGTAGAAGTGATGGTAGAAGTGATGGATGCTGCTTTACAAACTCGTTCCAGAACGTTAGACTCTGGTCTCAGTTCAGTGGCAGCTTGTCTCAGGCTGTTCAGAAACCACTGATGAAACTAGAAACTGTCACGTGTTTGGAGCTGATTGATTATGACTAACGTCCTGATATCGTCTCTTTCTTTCTGTCCGATCATCTCCATCACCACCACCCACCCACTGACCATCCATGGCATCCGACAGCTTTGAAGGTAAGATGTAAACCAGGAAGCATTCATCAACACATTCTGTTCCTGAATATGATTTAAAAAAGATTTGAACTGCAAATTAAGAGCTAGCATGTTTACCTGGTCACTGTATGGGGGGAATCTATGGAAGATATAGAGCTCCCCCTGGTGTCTGGCTGCAGTATAGGTCATAATCTCCACCCCCTCCATGTTAGTGGGTGGGACTTGGCCCAAACTAAAATACTAAAATACACGTCAAATAAATCATAAATCATTTTTCTAGGATGGTTTCTATCATTTTAGGTCGTTAATATAATGTTGATGAATGTTCAAGTGTCAAGATTTTTGGATTAGTCCGCCCTCAGACCGTACTGATCAGACTCTGGATCCAAACTCACAAGATGGCCCCGCCCGTATCCCCGGGAAAATAGAGTCAGTTTGACCAATGAGAGGAAGAGGAGACGTGTTGTCCATGTTTATATACAGACTATGGGGGAAACACCTTCACTGTTGAACTGGGACTGAGATGGAAGCACATGGTTGTCAGATTAATATCAAAACACAAACTGATCTGTGAGGTTGTTGGTTTTATTGGCGTTGTTGGTTTTGTTGTGCAGCAGGCAGGAAGTGAAGGAGAGTTGTGTCGCGCTGACAGTCTGGGTTCAGCAGGAAGCAGCAGCACGCTGGCGTCCTCCGTCATCGAGGTGGAGCCTGAGAGGGACGAAGCAACGCCACAGCTCCAGACCAACCAGGAGGAGGAGGTAGGTCACATGACCTCAGGATACAGTCAGGGGGTGTGGGGGATGGATGAAGGGTTGGATCTCACATCAAGTTCTTTCTGTTCTGTTTGACCGAGGAGGAAGAGGAGGAGTTGTCCCCGCTCAGCCCTCCACCCACTCTGTCCATCACTGAAGAGATCCTGGAGTTTATCAACCAGAGCAGAGCCAGGGAGGGACTCAACGCCATTCACACCGACACAACGGTACACTTCCTGCTGAAAGGGTCAAAGGTCATTCAATTAGTCCGTCCTCCGCTTTTGACCAAATGCAAAAGTTGATACTAGTCTTTACTTTTCTTTCAGGAGGAGGCTGAGGATCAGCCCAAGGAGCCTCCATTTAACCAGACCAACTTCACCTGCCCACTGCCCCCAGTCGCCTGCCCCTCCAGCCCAGAGCAATCACCCACAATGCACCAGGAGCTGGAAGAAGCAGAGACAGAGAGTGACATCACTCTCCAATGTGAGAGCAGTGAAAATGACACAAGTAAAGTCCAAGAAACTCCAGATACAGCGAGTCAACAGGCTGAAGAAGTAGTAGAGGAGTCTGGAGAGACGCACGGAGAAGTAGAAAAAGATAAAGAAGAGAAGAAAGCAAGTGACGATGAAGATGGAAGTAGTAGCATCGCAACGACAGATCTTCATCCCTCCATTTCAACGGAGGAGGAGGAGGTTAAGACTGAGGTCTCTGCTTCCTCAACAGACGTCCTTCAAACCTCCATCCAGAGTCGCCGGCTTCCCACCAGAGGATCTCACCTCACCAAGCGAGACAAGAAGATCATCGAGAAGATCAGGAGCTACTACGAGGCAGCCGCCGAAGCTGAGGAGGATGAGGAAGAGGAGGAGGAGGACGAGGAACCGAAAGAAGGAGCAGCATCTAGAAGGAGGAACAGTTTCTCTAATATCCCTTCCGGTTTGGTGAAGGAGTCGGTGTCACGCTTTGATGTGGGTGGACACCAGGGGGAGCCCGAGATCAGTCGATCCAAGTATGAAGTGACTGAAGTGGATGAGGCAGAGTCCTCTTCCTCCATTGGTCCCTGCACGTCTCCAACTGTAGATACAACAATGACAGCTCTGGAGTTTGAGGAAGAAGGTCCGATCAAGTCTTCTGATGAGACTCAGAACCAAAGTGTTCCAGAACTGCACCAAAACAGTGCTAGTGGAGGAGAGACAGAGGTTCATGAGACAAATATAAAAATCTGCACAGAGTCACTCGAGGAGGAAGTGGAGGAAACACAGGAAAAGACGACGAGTTTAGTGGTTGCAGGGGAGCAGGGTGGAGATTCAGTGGAAGGAGATGAAATGACCGAATCTAATGCTGAAGAGTTTGTGAATGGACACGAACCTGAACAAGCAAACCCAGCAGAACCAAGCCCTAGAGAAGCCTCAACACCTGCGCCATCTGCAGAACAAAAATCTGAGACCAAAACCCAGTCCACTTTAGCTAAAGCCAAAACCAAAGACCTTGCTAAGTCCGACAGAAACCTTGAGGGACTTCCCAGTCAGATAAAAGTGGGCCGATGGTCCCGCCACTCCAGGATCGTCACCGCTAACCGGGCCTTGTTTGAGGGCATGGGGTCGGACGTGGCTCGTATTGGGCTGTTTGAGGCCAGCCCCGTGGTGGACCCGGCGCTGATGGAAAACTCAGAGCGGATTCTGAGCAAGGTCCAAACATTGGCCCGGATGTACAGCGCCAAAGCCAGCACCATGAAAGTCCCGCTGCATCAGAAACGAGCCAGCGCCGTGCGGACCCAGTCGTGGGTCTCGGCGCGACTTTCCGGGCCCTCGACTCAAGCTCACAATCAAATGCAGACCCGAGTTATGCATCAAACACAGGGACAAATAGAAACCGGATCAACAGAGACAGAGTATGGGACTCAAACTAACTCTGAGACCAATGCAGAGAGTCAAACCAGAACACAAACTAGGCAGCAGACCCAGACTAGGACTTCCTGCCAGTACCAGAGACAAACCATGAGCTGGGACAGCCAAAGTGTCCAGGAAGAAGGGTTGTTAAAGAGAGCAGAGAGCATGACAGATGGTGGGTTGGCTTCTCTAACACTTTAGTTTCATCAACTTAACGTTCAGCAGTTTTATTTAGAGTTGGTTGTTACCTCATTTTCTCTTTTCTAGATTTCCAGGAGAAAGCGATGGCGCCCTGCGAGCCTCTGCTGTTTGGTCATGTGCTCGTCAGAGAACAGCTGACCCCAGCCAGTCACCAGCAGACCAATGGGTTTGTTACCCTCTCCAGGCCCAGGGACTTTATCTCAGCCTTGACCAAAGAGAAAGACTCAGGTCTGGGCTGTGGTTCTGGTGAAAACACAGAAACGTCCACCACACCCGGGAAAAGTCCATCCACGCCGCCCTCTGGGTTCACCTCAGCCTCGACACCTTCTACATCTGTCCATGACCTCAGAGCCGAACGTGAAGGTCAGAGCTCCGGTACCTGGACGCCAACTGTGACTTTGAACTGTGGAGCAACAGAGTTCAGGGAAAGGGACGGAGGTGAAGTCCTGAATCGAGATAAAGATGTTCATCCAGTGACTCAGAAAAGAGACAGGTGAGTAAAATATACTGACAGATACTGGACTCATGGCAAATGATAAAACAGTGGGTTTAGTAGGTTTTAAATGTCAGTCTCCTGACATCTAGTGGCTTTCTAGAGCAGCTGCCATAATGTATATGTAGAGAAATAAACTGCGTAACACGGTGTGCCTGTGTGAACATTCACGAATGATGACATGACTATTCACACGAGACTAGTTTTACTTGGACACCTCCAATCAGTTCTAATAATTGAGTTTATCTGTGATTTTAGTTTTACCTGAAGATGTAATGTGATTTAGAAATGACCTACTCTGTGTTTTCATTAAATTCACTGACTTTATATCTGTTATGCCATCCCTGCTGCTTCCTGCTTCCACTCCACTACACATCAGAGTGAATGTTTGAATTTTTATATACGTTCTAACAGCTTCAGTTACTTTGCAGATTCAATTAAATATTGAAAAATATATTTTTAAAAATAAAACATGATGTAATGAGTCTGTATTGATAAACTACCTGTCAGTATTTAAATCAACTCCATCTTTACTGGTGTGATGAACGCATTAATGCATCACTAAAAGTACATTTTTTACTATTAATCCGAGTCTGAATAGTAGCTAGAGCTGTCAGAACGTATATAAAATATTGAATATTAACTCTGACATGTACTGGAGTGAAAGCAGGATGTAGCAGAGACATTATAAGACATTATAAGCAGGAATAAGCTCTGTATATTTGAGTAAAACACAGTTTCCTCGTCGTATCCTGTGAATAAGCTGCAGTTTGTCCAATGGCTGCTAAATGCTAAATTAAGCTATCGCTAATGGCACCTTTTTCCTAATGGTAGCTAATTAATTTGAGACCTAGTAAACCCTGACACCTGGCTAAATTGTTGGAAGGTTGAACTAAGCCCCTAGCCTTTGGTGGGAAACTGTAAACGTCCTTGTCAAGTTTCCTGCCGACAATTAGTTGAGTTTGCACATTTTTTTGATTGATTCTCCTCCTGGTTTTCTGCAGGTCGGAGCAGAGTGCCTCTGTTTATTCGGTCAGTGAAGACTCTACATCTGTAAACATCATTTACCAGCCAGACCAGTCAGAGCCAAGCCTTCCTGCTCACAGCACACCAGGGTGGAAAACTTCCAGAGATAGAGACAAGCCGGACATGCAAGATAAAGATTTTCCAGGATACAACAATTCCACAGGACATAGCGAAAACAAGGATTTATTAACCAAACATAAGAAGGATGTCTGTGCAGGGCAGGAAACCACTGGTGGAGACTCTGCTCAGAACCAGGCTCCAATAGATCACCTCAGCTCCACGGTGCTTCACCCTGGACTGACCGGAGCACAGGCCCAGAACGAGACCCTTCACCTGGAAGAGGGAGGCCCAGGTTCACCAGGGATCCCAGAGGAAGACGAAACTAGATCTGATCTGAGCAATTCCTCAAGGTTCAAAATGGTTCTCCAAGGTTCTGCCTTGATTTTTACAGAAGACGCATCTAACCACGGATCCTCAGAAGAACTTGTTGCTGCACCAACTCCTACCCAGCACCTCCTAACCTCTGGAGACCACCTACCGACATTCACCAACCAGAGGCCTCCAGACCTGCCCACTGCTCAGGGCAAACAGGTGCTGACTGGCTCCTGGAATGTTGTCAGTACAACTGAATATCAACACAGGTGGGTATGAAGCAGCTATCCATGACCACCATGTAAACATCCATGATCAAATTCAGTAATCTAAAAATCTAACTTAAGGAAACATTTTGGGCCCTATTATGTCCAACTTCTCCTCTTCCTCTGCCTCTTCCTCCTCCCCTCCGCTCTTTCTTGTGAGAAAAGAACTGATTTTAATCAGACTGTGACTTAAGGACAAAATGAATTTAAAGGTTGAACCAGGTGAAGGATGTGCCTTAGAGCTCCTAGTGCAAGTGCATTGTCTTGACTTGTACCTTATACCCTCAGGTACATCATTATGGTATGTTTCAGTTCCATGTGAGCTGATTGCATTCTATGTGGGCTGAGTGATTTACATGGTTGGTAAAAAGTTTTAGATTCTCAGAGACTTCCTGTTCTGTCCCATTCTTGTCGACACCTCTGCACATTCTGCACATACTTTATTTGATTACAGATCTGGCATGCGGAGATGCTGAAGAAAACATTACGAGGAAAAAGTACTGATATGTAAATGCAAAGACATATCAAGTTGTACAGGAATGAACAATGACTGAAGATAGGTACATGGGCCTTGACTGCATGAACCACTCACTCAGCCACGATAAACCTCCCTCGGAACAATGACAGCATCACTTTCCTCCTTGTAACGAACATGACTGCATGTTTTCTCTCGTGTCTGTGCTGACTCTGTCCTTTTTTGTCATTTCCAGAGAACCAAATGAGCCCAGCTCAGGACCCCCCACCACCCTCCTCATCTCCAAGTCACCCGGCCCGGTAGAGAGGCATAACCCAAACATTTCCAGCCCTGACAAGGATGCAGACTTCCCCTCGGCCTTCAGGCCAAGCCTCAGGCAGCGCTCCCCTTCTCCTTTTAGACCTCCCCCATCCTCGACTTCCACCGTCAGAGCCCCTCCCTGCTCCTCCCCTTTCAGAGTTATCCAAGGACCTTCTCCCACCCCTGCAACACCTGGAGGCCTCAACTCCCCAAACGCTCTTTCCTGTCTGTCCCCTACTCCCTCCCCTGGCATGGTTTACTCAATGAGATCCCCATCTGCGCCCCCACCCACCTCCCCCACACCGTCGTCTTCCTCTCGGCCTTGTTCTTCCCCCTCCGCATTTACCAGATCCCTAGCTGCCTCCTGTATCAGCCAGTCCATCAGTCAGAGCATGGCGAAAAGTCAAAGCCTGTCTTCCTCTCATCTACGACAGCGCTCGCCTTCTCCTAAACTCCCTCCCAGTCAGCAAGGCACCAGGACGCCTGCTTATACCCAGTTAGGGTGCACCAAGGATGGGTACCAACCTTCACGGTGTCCACCCTCTCTGTCCCAGCGTTGTCCTCCTTCTCCGTCCATGAGTCTGACCCATCGTCAGCCTCTCAGCTCTACTTCCTCATCCCCCCGCCCCTCATTTCTTCACTCCAAATCAGATTCATCCCCGAATACAAACAACAACAACAACAGCAGCAGGATGGCTGGTTTATCCAGCAGCCTTATGGGTAACACCACCACCAGCAGTTGTAGCATCAACAGTAATGGCGGATGTGCGGGAATTCCACAGAAGGCACGAACACCCTCCCGTCAAACCCCTGATCCTCTCTGGTCGGGATTGCATAACCGTGTAGCTCGGCCTTTTTCCGCCTCTGAACCGAGCTCACGGGTTCAGTCACCGTCTCCCTCCCCAACGCCGGCTTCATTCACTCGCCTCTGCTCCCCACCTCCGCAACATAACTACTCCTCCCCCATGGCGAACAAACCTCCCAACCCCAGGAGCGCACGGGTCGGAGGTGCAGGTTCCCATAACCCACTGGGCCTCACTCTGGAGATGCCCAGGGCCTCCTCAGCGAGTTTTGGCCACTCGTCTTCAGTTCTGAACCCTCAGATCCTCTCCCCGCCTCCCATCGGAGTATCAGTGAATGTTTGGACAAATAATGTTGCCGCCCCTCAGCCTAGAAACCCTAGATATGTTTCGTCCTCTCCATTTCCTTCATTAGGCTCACCAACACGGGAAATTGCCTCTTTCCCTACTTCCTCATCTTCTTTTGTCCCACGGAGTAGTTCCAGAGCCACCTCCCCATCTGGACCCTCCCAAAGCCTTCGAAGGTCTTTCTCCTCTGGCATGGCAGACAGACCTTTGAGTCCAACTCGAACCAATGCCAGTGGACTCAGGCGCTCCTGGGCAGACAGCAGCCGAAGGTCTCTTGGTTTTAGTGTTGGAAGTAGTCAGGGGTCCTTTGACCAGCAGGAGTCCTGCCCAATCAGTCCAAGGAGTGGATGGTCCTCGTATAGCAGCTCACCCTCCTGCCTCAGCCCCCGAGCTGGACTACAGTCTCCGCTCTCACCGAGCCGGCTCAACCCAGGTAAGGGTGCCATGGGTGGGCAGCATTTCACCAGCGTGCCCTGGCCCGACGTACGCGAGCTTTCAAACAAATATAATGGGACTGATTACCCCGACACAAATGAGACAGCCTTTATTGCCTCCTCTCCAGCTCCAATGTCCTCACTTACTCTCCTCGCCTCTCCTGTCCCACCAGACACCCAGACCGAGTGGGGAGACCCAGAGCCGGTGGAGGGCAGTTGTCGTAGTCAGCTGATCTGTGCTTACGTTGCCCGGCCTTCCCGTGAACAAAACCTCTCCTCCTCATGCCTTGTTCTCTCTGCAGACATAACCTCCCCTCCACCGGCCACCTACCACCAACAGAACCACCAATCTCAACTCAGACAGCCGCCTCAGGTCCAAATCGCCACCACAACACCTCCTAGGTCCTCAAGGTCACCACCACCACCACCCTTTTCCCACTCCTCCTCTTCCAAACAGGGGAACCAGAAGGCCAGTTACGCCACCACAGTGAACCTCCAGATTGCGGGTAGTGGCCGAATAACCTCCTTCAGCACCGCACAAGTTAGCCTGACCCAAACCCTGCAGGGTGGAGCCGGAGCTGGAGCGCCCGGACCAGGGCCGGGAGCGAGGAGAGTAAGCATCAACGGGCTTTCACACCTTCCTTCACCTCTTCCTCAGAACTGCAACAGGCCGTGAAGGAAAGCCTTTCATTCGTGGCTTTAACTGACAAACAGAGAGGTGGCGCTGGAAAAGACCAATGAAACACAAAGAGAGCAGGAGGGGTTGTGAGATTGCTGATCAACACCAGGCTTTGTCAAATGGGACTGTTTGAATAAGTTAATCTTCATTGGGGCTTAAAGACTGATTTTAAGACACTTTAATGGGAAAACACCTTCGAGATCTGAGCATTAAACCCTTTAAGAAGTCATTAAAAAAATGAAATAAATAAAATGAAAAATGAAAAAAATAAGAAATATGTTGACTTTCCTAAAGCCCTCAATGTCCAAAGCTGGTTAAGATGAATTGTAAAGGCTAGAGTTTGCTTTCTTATATCCTGGAGCCATCTTGGACTTCAGATACATTGTAAGAGCATATTTTAAATGTTTTATGAGCTGCAGGACAAACCCCATCCTGCAAACACAGACACGTTGGAAGCCAAACCATGCTGTACGCAATCCCCGTTACAACAAGCGCTGGTGTCTGGCTGTCCAAGGCCAGTGATAACTTTTAATAATTTTTCTTATTCTTTTTTTTTTGTTTTTATTATTTTATTGTCTATTTATAAAGTTAGTCTTATTCTCTTTGGCACTTAATATCCTTAAAATAATGTCAATATTTTGCACAGTGTCCTCAGCTCTTTGGGTTCATTGAGAATGTGTGTGTTCGCGTGTTTGTGTTTATTTGAAATGACGTGTCTGAGGAGCTCGTCTAACTTCAGACCAAGACGACGTGTCTGTGTGTTGTTCACTTGGTTCACTGACTCAACGTCCCGATAACAGCGTTCTCCAGAAACCTTCCCCTCAACTTTTATCAGTCAGTGCCAGGAAGTTGACAAACTGACTTGATGCATTACAGCATTCTGACAAGTTGTTTCCTATTAAAATACAGAGCTGCTTGAATGTTTTTGCGCATTTGTGAATTTTCTACATTTCAAAAATCTTATACTATTTGTTTATTTAGGAAAATGAGCCAATATTACATATCTTTGAGTTGTAAAAGAACAGATTTAAAGGTAACAGCTGATCAGTGGTCTACAGCAGCTTGTTCCTCAGAACAGAACCACTTCAGTTCTGAGATGTTGGTGGGTTTCCTCACATCAACTGGTGCTTCAGGTCCTTCCACAACATTTCTATTGGATTAAGGTCAGGACTTTGACTTGGCCGTTCCTAAACATTCATCTTGTTCTTCTTTAACCGTTCTTTTGTAGA
>JASGAT010396173.1:9657-27675 GCA_030220025.1 Chelon auratus
CACCTGGCTCAGATGTTGTTTCAGAGTCGGCACATGATGTAGGGAGAAACTTTGCTCTGCGGCAGCTCGCTTACCAACTCGGAAAAGGAGGCTTTTGTCTTCTGATGCTCGGAGAGTTTGGCCGATTTCAGATTTAACCTTATCATGGTGAACTGGAGGAAGTGCGACCTCTTTAGTGGCCTGAACTGAAGAGATGCAGGTGACTCCCAAGGACTGCGTCGCTCTCTTCGTCTACACCTTCACCTTCCTGCTGGGCCTTCCTGCCAACCTGCTGGTCCTCTTCGTGTACGTACGCAAGGCTCGCAAACATGGCACCACGCCCAACGTCGTCTACGCCTTCAACCTGTGCGTGGCTAACCTGGCGCTCGTAGTCTGGCTGCCCGTCAAGGCGCTGGAGACGTTGCTCAGGGACTGGAGGCTTCCAGGACCCATGTGTCCCATTTACAGCTTCTTCCTCTTCTCCTCGCTGTATGGCAGCTGCCTGTTCATCACCATTGTGACCGTGGGGCGCTACCTCAGCATTGCGTTCCCGATAATCTACAAGAGATACCGCCGGGCGCGTAACTCTTGCTTCATCAGTGCTGCCTTGTGGTTGCTGGTGCTGCTGCACCTTAGCTTCGGCCTGGTGGCTGAAGGAGGGGCCAACTTTGTCTCCATCCAGGACAACGTCTCGGTTTGCTACAAGCATTTCACCGAATCCCAGCTGGCTGTGCTGCTGCCTCTGCGCCTGGAGATGGCCATCGCCTTGTTCTTCGTGCCTCTGATCGTGACGTCATTTTGCACACTGTGCTGCGTCACCCTGGTATGGCGTTCAAATTTGCCCCTGGCGGGGAAGAGGAGGGTCCTGGCTGTTGCGCTGTCCACGCTGGCCGTGTTCGTGGTGTGCTATGCACCCTACAATGCCTCTCACATCGTGGGGTTTGTGTGGCACATGAATGTCGAGTGGCGGGAGTACGCCATGCTCACGAGCTCCTGCAACGTCTTCCTGGAGCCCGTGGTCATGCTGATGCTTTCGCCGGCCGCGTCGAGGGGGGTCCTGGGGAGGATGTGCGGACGGCAGAGCCAGTTCAGCCGGAGCGAAGGGTTTCGGCATCGGTGTATTTCCACCAGAGCTGCTGCAGATGTCCGGGCAACACCGACCCCGTCTGAGAAGAGCCCGGCCAAGGCCGAGGTCACGAAAGAAAGTCAGGAGTGAGGTGAAGGAAAGACAACCACAACGAAAATCCACCAGCAGCATAGCTCCTGACGAACCAGCAAATAATTCTCTCCCTTTGGACAAAATATTTCTTGAGAAAAAAAGATGACAAACACTTTTTTTAAGTCTGACCTCAGACGTGAAATGTCGGCATGATGAAGAGTGACTCAGTTATTCCTGTGACTCTTTCACTCTGGGATTTATAGGAAGAGTTCTCAGTAAAGATGATCTATTAGCAGCCACTGAAATCCTTTACATATGGACTGAATATCTTGTGTCTAATGCCACGAGGTCTTTTTTTTTTCCTTTTTAAAGAGGACAGTGACTCGGTGACCAATGGCTCCCTCTGGTGTCTCTCAAGCTGTAACGAGGGAATGACTTCTCGGCTCTAGTGGCACATCTGCACAAAACAGATTATTAGTTTCAGCCGTGATGGGCTAAAATTAAATCCTGCATATTTGTCCATTGATTGATTGATTGATTGATTAGTTTCCGGAGTGACCTTCAAAATAAAGTGTGATGTTTACTAGTGCACTGTCTGGGTTGTCTTTTAAGCATTGGGACAAAACACGCTGAATAACCTGAATAACGACACACAGATATGTAATATTGGCTCATTTTTCCTGAATAAACAAACACACAGGTATCATATTTGTGTTTCATTTGTTTGTTTGAGTTCTCTTTGTCTAAAATTTGGACTTGTTTTGAGTTATTCTTAAGCAGAAATGTAGAAAATGCTAAAAAAAAAACCTAAAGCTAATAGTTTATAAGACAGTCATGGATTGGAAGTTAAAACTAAACATTTTAAGTGTTTTTATGCAAATAAAGTGATATTAAGTGTGTTAATTGTGCAGGGTTTATATTGTAAAAGTTCAATCTGGGCAAGAAGTGTGAAAAATAAATAAATAAATAAATAATAAAATGTAAAAAAATGATATATGAATATTTTATTTGATATACACCTCACATCATGTTACATAATGACATATTTAGTGAATATTTTACAGTATTTGTAAAGATACCCGTACTAGTCAGGCAGTTTGAGGTAGCGTCAAACTGTAAACCAGTAATTACACAATAAAATAAACTAAAACGATGCAGAGTGAGCATCAAACCTATAAAACTACAGATTAAATAATCTGGTCCACTGTCCTCCCGTGTGTCCAAACATTAATCTTCAGTGTTCAGCCTCCACCGGTGACAGGGCTCATTTCACAGCAGATAGAAGAGCATAAATGGGCAGACGGTGGGAGAGGTGACAGATATGAGCTGACCCGAGGAGCCGCAGGAATCAGCAGAAGTCTCTGGAATATATTTTATTCGGATCCTAACAGGTAAGCCAACGTGTCTTTAGTCAGACCTCTGTTCTGCTTTCATGTAAAATAATTAAAACTAAAGATGTTGTGACGAGGACTGATTGCTGTAAGAAAACTGATGTTTGCTCAAAAAGAGGGAAGCAGGTGACGCCTGGTTTGATGGGCTCAGCAGAGGTTTGCTCACCTGCTGTTAACGTGTCTGTGCCTCATGTATCCAGCAGAACATAACCGACTGGTGGCTTTATTATCGTTAGAAACATGGCTTCAGGTCGTTATTAATCCTAGTCAATAACAACTTTACAGATAACCCTAATAAAAACCTTAACTCTCTGTCACCTGTCATTTAGAAATTAAGACTTTGATGAAAAGTCCTTGTTGGTAATGTCTTTTTATTATTTATTGATTAATATTTATGTACCTGTGACGTGAGAAAGTCACATTTCCATGTAAACCTGCAGGTAATCCACTGAAAAGTTGTTAAAATGAAGAGCAATATTAAATGTTTGCAGGTTTGTTCAAGTAAATCGATCTGCAGCTGTTGCTCATTCATTCTAAATACGTCTGTGCCTCATGTTTTTAGCAGAACATGAGCGACGGGTAGCTTTATTATAGTTGGAAACATGGCAGCAGGTGAATTTCAAGTGGACACCACCCAAACACGATGAAACGTCTTTGAGAAACCTTATCGAGCCCAGTTGACTTTGCTTTGTTTTATTGAGATACGATGACCTGGATAACTGAGCTCACACGAGGCACATGACATCTAATCCAAGTGAATCTAAACTGAGTGTAAACCGCTTTAGTGTGAACTGGTTTTAACCTGACGCTGAGCATCAGAAGATCAACAAATCAAGCTTCTTTCATTCAGACTTCTTTTCAAAAGCAGATATAAGTGAAACAAAGTAAAGTAAAGGTCATGTCCTGCCCTCTTGTGGACTCCACAGACAGATCTAAAGCTCTTCCTCCTCTCCACTCCTTACCTTACATCATCCAAGACCTTTCACACCAAAAAAGTACCTTTCCACCGACGTCACGACCAGCTCCTAAGTGGTTGCCCGGAGCTGATGTTTGGGGAACACAGAGAACAAAGAGCACGCCCAGAACCTAATTAAATTTCCGCAGTCGGAGGTGGAGATAGCAGATATTTGGGAAGAGATTAAGTGCAGAGTAATGATCTGATCAAACAGCCCTGCTTCACAGGAGGCGAAGAGAGCTGCAGACCCCGGGAGAGGAGAGGACGCAGGGATGGAGAAGCTGGACCTGCAAGGCTGACAGAGGTGAGTTCATCATCATACATTAGACTTCTCTTTATCAGCTTTTAGTGAACTAAATGTATAAATATCTACTTATTCTTTTCTATATTGGTTTGTCGGTGCAGGGTGTTTTATTCTGTCTAACAGCAAACAAAGAACTTGATAAGAAAACCTACATAATATTGAAAATAGTACAGGTACAGGTTTGTTTTGTGTTTTTAAGGGTTTTTATCATTTCATTGATCCTAACAAGGAAAGGAAGCAGGAAACTACTGAAAGACACAAAAAGAGATGGTTGTTTTTTATGTTTTTATGCAGAAGTATAAGTAGAAGAATTAATTCATTAGGTACACTAGACTGAAAACATGCGGATATAACAGTCCTGTAGCAAATCTTATCTTTATGAGAGTTACGGTTTTCAGAATTAGTTTGTTAAAATATTAAAATAACCAAGAGAGCTAATGTGTTTTCATTTTGGAGCATGTGGTTCGTAGTTGTATTGAATTGTGTCTATTATTTTTGACAACCACGTTTTAGGGTTGCACTAAATAACAGAAAACCTTTACAGTTTGTTATTATTTATTATCCTCCACAACGATCATCCAGTTGAATCACCACCTTTCTGACACTGTTTCGACATAAACTGAACATTAGTCATGAAACAGTCATGAAGGAGGATTTAGTTCAAGGCTGTTAAAATTACCCCTAAGTACAAGCCAATCCTTTTACTGTTTGAATGTGCAAGAAATAAAATATAAGACTTTTTGTCAGGAGGGGTAGCAGGGGAATGGAGATTTGGACCCAAATGCAGGATTTAAGAGGCAGGAGTAGGCGAAAAAAGGGTTTTTAATTAACAAAAAAAAAAAAAAAGCGACAAAGCTAACAAAACCAAAAGCGCTGCAGAGGTGGCAGGAAATCCAAGAACTGAAAAACAAAAATCAAAAACACGATCAAAACTACAACCTGGCATGAAAATCTGTGGCGAGAACAAGACATGAAAAAACTATGACCTGGAACACTTGGCAGACAAACAGCACAACATGACAAGCAACAAAGGGGAAGGCAGGGCTATGTATACACACACGAGGAACAGAGGGGTGACGAGACACAGGTGAAGCAAATCAAGAAACAAGACAAGGTGAAACCGATGACCGAATCAAAAGGAAAGAAGACATGGAGTAACACAAACAGGAAACAGAACAGAAAAACTAAACACTAACCATGACTATGAAAAACCAAGAACTTAACAAAATACAATAAACAGAAACCCAAGAAACTGAACCATGACAGAAAACATGACACTTTTACAAAGAGTCGTAAATCTTAGAACCCATCTACCCTCAGCGACAATGCTAACATGTCACTTCTATATACGCCGCTAAAGCTTTTGTTTGTATTGCTTCCGAACCTGCAAAACTGTATTGTCTAGCTACCTGTTATAATGACAATGTAGTTTATTAGCGTTTGTTTACTGGTACTGGATGTGACTGTGGTTCAGCCTCAGGGGGACGTGAATATCTGTCGAATTCAAGCTGATATTTGTTGATGGCAACGTCATGATGGCAAACAGGAAAACACATATGGTGAACAAATAGTCAGTATAATTCATCCTCTGGGGATCATGAATTTCTGTACCAATTTTCAGCCAATCCATTCAGCCAGTTGTTGGGTTTTTCAGTGTTGACCTGATTGTGGACACTGACGTTTTGAGCTAAGCTAGCAGCATTAGTTCTGTGATAATAATCGGTGTTAATAAGACTTGAATATTTATATTTTTGTTGACTTGTGTTTTCTTTCATCCAGCGTCTTTGAGTGTGCGTCCCTGACCTGAGCAGCCGCCATGCTGAACAGCAACCTGTTGCTTTCCGTCTACATGCTCACCTTCCTCATGGGGGTCCCCGCCAACATCCTGGCCTTCTGCACCTTCTGCCACAAGGTGTATCGCAGGGCCGCCCCGATAGACGTCCTCCTCCTCAACCTCACCATCTCGGACCTCATTTTCTTGACTTTCCTGCCTTTTAAAATGAAGGAGGCGTACGACAACATGGCGTGGCTGCTGCCCTACGGCCTCTGTCCCTTCACCGGTTTTCTGTTCTACGTCACCATCTACAACAGCACCCTGCTGCTCACAGCCGTGAGCGTGGAGCGTTACCTGGGCGTCGCCTACCCCCTCAGGTATTCCCTCTGTCGCCGGCCTCGCTACGCCGTGATCGCCTGCGTCATGTTCTGGGTGGTGACCTCTCTGAACCTCAGCATCGTCTACATCATGCCCTACTTCCAGTGGAACAAAGGACAAGACACCAACCACAGCAATGGCAGCATCCCTGTGCCGCCTCCACCCACCTGCTACCTGAACTTCACAGAGGACGAGCTCAAGATCGTGCTGCCCATCCGCCTGGAGCTCTTCTTCGTTCTCTTCTGCATCCCTTTCTTCATCTGCTGCTTCTGCTACGTCAACTTCATCCTCATCCTGTCCCGTCTTCCAAACATTGGCAGGCGGCGGAGGCTGCGAGCCATCGGGCTGGCGCTCGGCACGCTGATGGTATTCGCCGTCTGCTTTGGGCCTTACAACGCTTCCCACGTGGTGGGGTTTGTCCGTCAGGAGAGTCAGGAGTGGAGGAACGTGGCGCTGCTCTCCAGCACCTTGAACGCCTGCCTGGACCCGTTTATCTTCTACTTCTCCTCAGCGGCCGTCCGGAGCATGTTGAATCACTGCTGCAGGAACATTGTGGCCAAGCTGCACATCCTGAAGTGTTCTCAGCAGAAACCGTCCAAGACCGAAAAATACAAGGAAACAGCTCCTTCTTGAAAGTTTTGAGTACTTATTCATATAAATGAGCTTTTGAAAACTGTTATTTTATTTACACGTATATATGGATATTCGGATATATGGATAAATAAGAATGCATTCAGTATTCAGTATTCAGACTTACACTCTCTTAAGTACGCCTTTAAGTTTTATGTTACCCACTAAACCAGGGTACATATTTAATATAGCGGGGTTGTCCAGAGGCCTGTAAGTGAGGGAACAGGCAACTCAGGTATCCAAGATCCTAACATCAAGAATGGAAACGGATACTGGTATGTGACAAGTTCAGCTAATACTGTACAAGTTCATTTTGAGGTTCAGCCCCAGAGAGTTGCTCATATTCAGTAGATTAGTTGACCTTTATTCTGAAATAGAGTAATTAGTGTATTTCTTTAAGATAAGAAACATTTAAAATATCCAGGAGGAATAGGGGGTTAAAACATGTATAGGCTGATCTGTCAAGTTTTGTGCATTTAAGTTTTTAAAGTTAGGATAGAGCGACTTTTCTGACAAGTCTTGATTAAGAAGTTATACTTGGAAGTATCACTAAACACAAGTCAAACTCTAAACAGAGCCCAGGTCTTATAAGATGATAAACTGAGTAAGAAGAATGATGTTATTTAAGAAGAAAGTAAAAAGAAGTGGGCAGAGGATAGGGCCCTGTGGCACCCCATTCACTAGATCCAATCAGAAATGGAAAAAGTAAGAATATGTAAATGTATGTCCTTAAAAGGATTACTTCTAAATGTTAAATGGAGCTACTAAATGTAGTTGGGTCATCCAGAGGCCTATAGGTAATACTGTTTTTTTGAATTTGAATTGAGTATTGAATAAACGGAGCAGTATTGGATTCAGTTTGAGAGTCAGACCCACAGTCAGTTAGATGTATAATCACGTTAGTGAAAAATGAGTGGGCCGAGCATAGAGCCCTGCGGTACCTCATTTCGGTAAAGTCGATAAGAGTCTCTTGCTGTAAGTTAAAAAATATAATATAATCAATGTAAGTAAGCATTAAAACATTAGCCAGGATCAGTAATAAATACAGTGGGCCCTATAATTGAACCCGTAACCCTCCTAACTTTGCAGTGTTCTTTAGTGTTTTTGCCGACATGTAACAATGGCTTCCAGCTAGACTCAAACCAGGACTTTTAGTTACCAATGCACTATAGAGCTGCACTCTTTCCGAACTCTGGGTGCAAACGAAGCAGGAAACCGTCCCACCGGGTCTCACATGTACACCATCCTGGTCAAATATCCTTTTTCTTTCTCAACGAGGACAGTGTTTAATCAGAGATGAGTGGTTTATTGAAGCAGAGGATAAAGCAGTTAAAAACCACGTTGGCCCACATAAGCAGGAAGTGCACACCGTACACTGCCCTGAGTTAATATGGAGTTATGAGTGCGGCCAGGTCAGAAGTGTAAACACAGAAATTACCGCTCTGGAGGGACTTCAAACAGTGACTGATAAACGTCCTCTGGCCATTTCCTGCAAGAAATAATGAATGTGGCGCTCTTGTTCAGGTGGAGTACATGCTAATAACGTCTCCTTATGGCGTCCTGTTGCAGTTACAGACAATTTACAGCTGTTTAATCTCCATATGTCGCACCTGCAGAGGAAATGCCACATGGGAAATGCAAAATGTTGCATGTAGAGTACAATGAGGACTGCTTAGATTTATTTTGAATGCATGCAGAAGTAATTACAAGTAAATATATTGTATAATCAGGAAAGTACAGTAGCTTTTGTGACTTAATATTACTCATGCATTCACGTAAAAGCAAGATTTTACTGCTGCACTGGTTGAATTGGAGCTCGACTCCAACTAATGCTTATTTTTTATTTTTTTATTTAAGATTAATACACTCATTAAAAAAAACATTGATTTGTGAAAGAAAAATAAAAGAAAATAAAGAATTAACTAAAATAAAGGCATCTTCACGTGAAATATTTGGCTTTTTTTTTTAAAATAAAAGATTACTGCCTGTGTTCTATTAATTAAAAACTTGACTGTGTTTCACGTCTGTACTGTAGGTTCATGTTTGATTAAATCTCATCAAGTTTTGTTTGTGAAAATCTATATTTATAAAGTAATTAGCTAGATCTGTTGAAATGTAGTGGAATAAAAAGTTCAATGTTTTTGTTTTTTTTGCTGTCAGAATTCACAGGATGAGAAATGTTCTTCAAAATAAATAACTGCTGCTACAAATCTCCATGACTCAAATTCATTTTGCAGCCGGCCGAGCTAACAAGATGCCTCACTTGGTTTAGAGAGGTTTTCCTTGTTAAAAATTTAAAAAGAAAAGAAAGAGGGACTGAAGTGAAAATGCATCAATACAAGCTCACAGGTTTATACATATTTATTCCAAAAAAATTAAATATGACAAATAAAAAGGCTCAACGTAGGATCTGGTGAGTGTTAAGACACAAAAAATATTACAGTTTGACTTCTAAAACTTCATGATCCACCACAAAAAAAACAAAAAAAACAGCACATTAATATACTGTGAAACCCAAACATTATTCATCTCCTGGAGTAAGATATGCAGCCGACAACAGAGGTGTTCAAAGACTTATTTTTGTGTGGGAAATCCCGGGCACTCAACTGTAAACGTCTGAATTTCACATTAAAAAATAAAAGAAACACCCGTGAACGGGTCGGAGAAAGCCCAACAAACGGATTGCACAGGAACTTTGCTTCATTATTGCCGTCCATTTAAGAATGAACACGTTAAAATAAAAAGGAGGAGAAGGAAAAAAATAAAAGTGTGTTTGCAGGCAGGCTTCAAGCCCCTAGTGAAGTAAATAAATAAATAATGCTACATAACAACTACTCGTTACCTACAGAGTCATGAGTGTTCCCCTGTTTTGTTTTATTTTAGTTTTATTATATTTAGATTTATTCGCGGGGGGTGCCCGGCTAATATTTTAGGTCCTGTCGGCTCTTAGAGGATCAGTTCTGCATATTTTTGTGTTCTTGGCATATGTCAGAGGTATCCACACACAAATACACAGTATATATACACACCTTACAGTAATCTCATGTATCAGTATAAACCAACTCATGCTTTGTTTTTATTTTTGTCAGCACCATCGGGGAAAGGCACAGTCTGTTAACGGACAACACCGACGGTGGACACCTCCTCCTCTCGTGATTATGCAAAAAAAAAGAAAAAATATATATATGTATTATAGAGAGAAGGTGAATTTAAAGTTTTTGAGATGATAAAATAATGCGTAGGGAGGTGTTCACAGGCAGAGGAGGGTTCGTCAGATCACAACACAATGACGAAACAAACCTCCTCACAAGCAAACCTACCGAGTTCTTAACCTTCAGATAAAGGACTCCGTTAGAAAAAATAAGAAGTATGTGCATTATGTTAATATCTTTAAATATAAATATATCTCCACTCAGATTTAAAAGTTTAACTGTGAGGAAACAAAAGGCATCTGTCAGATTGAGCCATGCCCTCTATAACTATCCTTCAAGTAAAACCGACTGCTGGTAATGAACAGATTTCATATTTAAAACTCCTCGGACTGTAGTCGCACATTTAAATATCTCATTAACCATAAACACGTCTTTTTAAGTGCAGTAAAATACCTTTTTGTATCTGACGACGTAGTAAATCAATGTTCTCTCATAGCAGCTATAGTTTGGTTCTGGCGTCACGTGGCGAGCTGTAAGGCCGCGAGCGTCGACTCACCCCCGAACCAGGCACGTTGGTTTGGTCCAAGAGATGAAACCTGAAGGCTTCGTCTGTGTTTAAACTAAACGGTTAACCCAAGACGGCGAGAGGCGTCTTCCTAAAAACAGCAGCACCGCGACTCATGATCGGCTCAAGGCAGAAAACATTATTGCATAACGACACGCTGCTTCCTCCGAGTCAGGAAGATATTTGTAGAGAGCTGCAACAGCGATTAAAGTCGATTAAAGTCGTTTCTTTTCTGTGTTGTACGGTAGTAAAAACAGATTTCTGAGGTTTTTATAGACAAATTGTTGAGAAAATATGAGATTTGTTGCAGCGCAGTTTCAAAATTCAGAGGAGTGTAAACAGCGAATCCTCAGAGGACACTGATCCAAGTATTAATCTGTTAATGCCTGCTCCGATATTCACACATATATAAATATATTTAAATATAGCTGCATCATAAAAAGTTCACACAAACGGAAGAGGATCTGGGCCACTGTAAAAAAAAGAATAAAAAAAATAAAAAAATAATAATAATAATAAAATGTGAATTGAGTCAGAACTGTGTGAAATATTTAACTCTTAGTTTCATTGTGAAAAACGCAAGAACTCTGAGGTTACAGACAAAATTTTGAGAGAAAATCTGATAAACAAACAAAAACAAATCTGAACTCAGACTTTCTCTGACTTCAATCCTCTGAATTCAAGTCAAATTTGTACAAGAGTCCTGACTTTATGGAGAAAGAAGTAGAAATTATGAGAAAAATAAAATACTCCTTATATTGAAGTCACAATTGGGACAAAGGATCGAAACAATGATAGAAAAAAAATAATCTGAATTCTTGAATAAAGTCAGACTTTATCTCAGGATGAGGTCAGAACAAAATCAAAGATTAAACTACAATAAAAATGAACTAAAATCTCAGAAATTCGACTTTTCTCAGAATTCTGAGAAAAGTCGAGAAATTCTGAGAAAAGTCGAATTTTCTCATAAATTCAACTTTTCTTATAATTCGGAGAAAAGTCGGGAAATTCTGAGAAAAGTCGTATTTTCTCATAATTCTGGGAAAAGTCAAGAAATTTTGAGAAAAGTCGATTTTTCTCAGAATTCTGAGATTTGAGTTCATTTTTATTTTATTTTTACAGCAGCCCTAATCCTTCTCCATAGACCAGACAAGATGTGTGTGTTAACGTTTTGTTTTCTCAAAAACTCCAAAACTACATCCACTTATAAAAATATCTACCAATGTTGATGACTGGTTATTGATCAGAAAAACAATAAATGGAAACTTTAGCTTGTAATCAGACCGAGGTGTGAATAAATATATTAACTGTTGGTATAATTTTGAGGTATAACGCTCAGGAGGAAACAAACGTTAAACCCACACAAGCAGTGAGACCGACTCCAGTCTCGTGCGCTGTCCGGCCTCGAGTGTAAATTTTACTGAACGCATCAACAGAAGCACCCAAACCGACCTGCAATTAAAAACCTTCCATCCTACCAGCTGTTGGCTTTCTAACCACATCAGGCACTTTGTTTAATCGCTTACGCACATTCCTGAATCCTACTTCACTTTCAAAACTTCCTCGAATACTCGTCGAAAACATTCGAACCCGCGCTCCCGGCATTAACGCCTTATTGCACCAGAGGACTTCTTCACAAATAACTTGATTGGTTTCAAATGTGAAAACTGGGGAGAAAAAAATAAAATCAAAGGGTTTGTGGTCGTCAAAACTGTTGAGCCGTCCACTCTATGTGCAGTATTGCTCAAAAAAGAATGTTAATTTAAGCTACAAAATAAAATAAATAGCACGGGGGATAAAACCCTGTTTGGTTTAACACTCTGTACCAATCTGAGCTGAAAGAGCTTTTCGTGGCAGTTCTCATTATGCACCTCGCCTCACAGTGAGGCAACAAGCGATGCATGCTGCCTCAAAGAACGGCTGAACGTGGCTTTGTTTAATTATTTTTTAAAAAAAGAGAAAAGATTTCATTCAGTTCATTCAGTGTCTGTGTTGGTAGAGTGCAGGGTTACTTCCTCCTGCCTGGCTGACAGACCGTGAGGAGCCAGTGGCGTTAAGGGGGAACAGAAGAGTAACCTCTAAGGCAACACGCAATTTTGAGAACGAAGCTAACACGCATTTGATCAAAGAGAAACGACACGTACACGATCTAAAAGGCCAAGAACACACAAACAAACATGTAAAACCGTCTACGATACAAACCAGCAGCAGCATTTAGGCTCAGCGTGAGGCTTACTGGCTGCTCCGCCATTCTTCCAACACACGCACACACACACACAAAAAAAATAATAATAAATAAAACCAGCGGAAATAAAAGCGTCTGTCAAAACTCCTCTCTGACGTTCTTACGCAGCTGCTGCAGTTGTCTTCCACGGACCGAGGCTGCACCGACGTGGCGGCCCGATGGAAGTCGGACACTAAGACTGGCTGTGTGGCTGGGAGAGGGTGGAGGCGGAGGCGTTCAGGCGGAGGCGTTCAGGCGAAGTACATGGTCCTCAGTGTGTCGTGGTGGATCTGAACGGCCTTGGCCAGCGACTGTGGGTCCCTGCCGTTACTCTGCCCTGAGACGTGGCTGCCCTCCGCACTGTGGCAACGAAGAACAACAAGAGTAAGACTTACGGACATCAAGTAAAACCTTAATTAACATTAATCTCTCTAAACAAAACTGGATTTGTGACTCTCTGCTTTGTTTTATGGTTGAGTATTTTGAGATATTTCATCTGGTTTTCACTGCAGCTAATTATCCATTACTCCTTACGTGTCCTTAAACGTATTTCACATTAATTAACGTCCCAACAGTCCTGCTTCTGCTACATTACCAAATCAGTACGTCACAAATAAAACCTCCTCCACACCTGTCGTGCTCTTTGTCGACCAGGTGGTAGCGAGCGCGGAAGGCCACCAGGTGGGCGTAGTAGGCCGGTGCCGGGATGGAGACGGAGCGGGTGCAGCGGACGTAGGTGTGGCACAGCTGGTAGGTTAAGAGCTGGAACTCGTCGGCGGTGAAGCAGTTGTCGTCCCACAGCACGTGGTAGTGGGAAGGCCGACTCGTTCCCTGGAGGGAGAGAGGAGAGAGGAGTTAATCGCACCCGAGAGGAGGCAGCTCCATGGAGAGAGAGCAAACAATGAGCGGCTAAAATTAGGTGAAGCAGGGAGCTCCAGGTTTCCCTTCTCCAACGGCTGCTGGTGTTGATTCAAATGATTTCACCTGTACAGCAAAAGATAACAGGCCAAATTTAAAGTCTCACCTGGATTCCAGCGTGACTGCAGAGGTAAAAGTCAAACTCGTAGGGGTGAGTGATGTCCGTGTCCACTGTGGTGCCGGCAGGAATGTTTCCACTTCGTCCAACCTGGAGGAGAACCACAACCAGTGAAGATCCAAACATCAGATCCTTCTTCAGCGTCCTTTCCCTTCTGCTAGATACCGACTCATTCAATTTAACCACAAACAAAAAGTGTTGCTCACCCGCTCGTTGCGGTCTGCACAGAAGAGGCGCGTGTGGTGGCGCTTCTGTACGACGATGTAGGTGATCCCCGGCTGGTATTCCTTCTCCAGACTGATGCACGCCTCCCTGATAGCCAGCAGCTCATAGTAAAGCACCTATAAACACACACACAAATACACAGTTAGTATTCATTTATTGGTTTAAATTATCACTTTTACTTCATCTTGAGTGGGAGAATATCAGGTCAAAGTCAGTGAGGCCTTGCAGCAAAGAGAGCAAAGTTAGTACTCTGACTCTTGTGCTGTTGTATTGATTAGTAGTGTTCTTATGATGGAAATAAGTGATGTTTTAATTTATGTTGAATATAAAAGTGTCTAACCACATGTATACTAGTTTGAGGACTCTGCATACGTCAAACAAAACTGTAGCTTGTGTGATGTTTTTGATCTTTCTCAGACTAATCTTGTTGAGATCATCTTGCTAAACGAGACGGCAGTGACTTTTCTTACGAGAGGACGCAGGAATTGGCACATATTTTAAGACAGAGGTCTTCAACAGGTGGTCTGTGACCCCTAGGGGGTCTGCCAAGGTACTGCAGGGTTATTTTTTACTCCATAAATTTAAACACACATACATAAATAGGGGGTCCCCGCTCCATCTCTCCATCAGTTTGGGGGTCCTTGGCCTGGAAAACGTTGAAGACCCCCGTTTTAAGATAATCAATCCGAGGATTTTATGAATTGATATCGGATCCATCAAATCAAGACTGGTTTGAATTGGGAGGTTTACTTTTAAAGTCGACCCCAACAGGAGGTTCTGAATATTTTGAGTGTAGAGAAGCTGACTGACGACCAGAACCCAGTGAATTAGTTTAGATCAGGTGAGAATAAAAAAAGAAGAAAAGAGTTTATTATATTGTAAATAGTTTAAAAAAAAGAAAACGGATGTAGACGCCTCAGCTCGCAGTTACTTTTAGCGTTTTCTTTAATGTTGCATATGATGATAGTGATAGAATTGTGTTATAGACTCCCTATGTCAATTAAATGTAATAAATAAAACAACTCAAATACATTGGGAAAGACTTTTAAAACATTTAATTCACCTATGTGGACAAATAATCCAACTAAACAGATGTGTGAAGTGTTCAAGGCCTCGGGAAAATGGAAAGACAATGGAGATCGGTGGTTACCTGTCTAAATTGGCCCTCTGACACTCCGTCCCTGTAGAAAATGATCCTGGTCGGCTTGTAGCGGGTCGACTTGTAGAACTGGATTAAAAGCTCTCGCACCATAGAAGCCAAGTCCTGGATGACCTCCTGTCTGGGCCTCTGAACCCGCACTGTAGCGCAGTACCGGCTGGGATGCGCATCCATACTGCCCACCACCTGGAGAAGAAACGGAGTGTGCATTGCAGGTGAAACAGTGTGTGGCACCGCTAGTTCTGAGCATTTCAGAAGGAGATACTACATGTGAAATTTTTAATGTAGCTTCAGTGGCCTTAAAAGACCGTGTTGTCGTCTCACCGCTGCAATTGAAGGCTTTTTCCCATCTCCTGCTGGAGGATGAGTGACATCAGCGCCCAGGAAGATGACAGGCTGCTGGAAAACAGACGGTCTGGGTGGAAGAGGAGGCAAAAAAAAAACGTCAACCAGTCTGCCATAAAGTGACACGGTTAACAATCTTTCTCATTGACAGGAGAAAGTCAAAAAGCATCAGGAAATCTATTTATTTTACCGCTGGTGTGGAACCAGGATGTTGTTGATGCCTCCCAGTTTGACGTTGATCTTGAGGCAGAGGTTGGACAGGGTCTGAGGGGACGTCTTCACCACGTTCTTCACCTGCACGCACTGGGTGGCCATGCCCAGGAGCGTGTCTCCCACCCGCTTCACCTCAGCTGTAAGTCACAGATTGGATTTTCTTTCATTCTAGATTCACCGTTACGTTTTTGTCTTTCTACAGGATAGCAGTTGGCTTAGAGGCGTTTGTTTTTGTTGAAACCGTGAATATTTAGAAATGAGGTTTGTACCATAGACGGGCGTTTTTCCGGGCAGGATCACGATGATGAGCTGCAGCCCGGCGTAGGTGTTCTTCAGGTGTCTGAACATGGGCTCCACGCTGTCGGCTCCCTGGGCGTATTTACAGAAACACGGCTGGCCTTGGATTGGCATCCCAGCATCCTTTGAGATCTTCCGCAGCTGGTCAGTGAAGCTCCTGAGTGGAAAAAATACACAGTTTAATGAACTAGTATGACTCTCAAGATGAAGACAAATATGTAAATAAAGGTTTTTAATTCACTTTCATGTGTAGATCTGAACTGAAGTCTATAAATAATCTGACCTAATCATGTAATTTAAGACTTGAAACCTTGGATTTAAACGAGTATCGAGGCCAAAATGATTTGATATTGTTTGGAATGAAATCGATTCAGGACACCCAGCCCTAACAGTACGATTACAAATTGTAATCGTATCACTCACGACACATGGTAATATAAGCCCTAAAGAGTGCTTGACAAACACTCCAACTGTATTTTCAATATGTATAATTACACTAAAAATAAAACGTATGTTTGTCTTGTAAATCATAAAATATTGCTGCACCGTTTCTGTCGTTAACGAGTAACTAAACTGAGCAGCAACAAACAATTTTCCCAAGCTCACTTGAGGATCTCCTCTCTGCACTGCCTCTGGGTGGCGAAGCAGGCGATGGCCCACATCTTGATCTCCACTCCGGTGTGGAACTGTTTCCCCCTCATGTCCCACACGCCGTGACTGGGCGTGGCCACCGTGCGGTTCTGCAACGACAGTGCAGGGTTGATCTGCTGGGGCTGGCAGGCGCACACACACACACACGTACAACAACAAGAACAACAACAACACGAAAAACAACATGGACAGACGGAGAATGTATGGATTCAAAGAGTCAAAGGATTCAGGCAGGCAGTGGGAGCTCAGTGACAGATTGATCAGCTGAACACTCATTAATTAATCTTTAAGAGTCATTTGCTTGTGATAATGTGACATGCTTTACGATAGACATGCAAAAACCTCATTAAAAAGGCGCACTGCAGGCAAATCAAACATAAAAACAGGGTTTCCCCACAATAAAATAGTGACAAGTACAGGAATTATTTAAGAAACAGGCCACGTTAAAGGTGCCAAATACTTTTTAACCACTTGCACAGATTAGGATCAATCATTTATCATCTCAACAAGAGGAAACCCCGCTGTCTCAAACACACACAGACATACATGCTGAATGACACACATGCGTATGGAAGGTGATTTAAAGGAGAAGGTACCATAAAGGGTTCAGAGCTCACCCTGCCGCCATATTGCAGCATGGGGGCCGGCAGGACGCGGCCCGTCACCTGAGCCATCTCATCTCGCACTCTGAACTGGAACTCCTGGACGAACGGGTCGGCCTCGTAGTTGGCGCTCCGTACCTGAGAGGACAGAAAAATATTTTTTCCAACCGAAGAGCGAAGAGGAAAAACGAGCTTCGCGTTGTTGTTGTTGTTGTTGTTGCCGACGGGATACTCACCAGCCTGCTGATCTCCTCCTGTCTGTCTGGGGCAGAGCGGGCCGTCGCTTTGATCATGGTTGACGTCTGGTTATCTGTTAGTTTCTTAATGCAGCGTTGGCCCGCAACGATGTTACACACCTAAATAAATAAACGAAGTAGGTTAATCCAGCCCCTAAAACAACCTGTTGAACACCGATCTTAATATTCTTTATTGCATTTCTATGACTAGAGGTCATTGGGGTTTTACCTTGAACAAATATGTAAACAAATGGCACCCAGAGCTGCAGGAAATTTAACATTATGTAACTATGTCAACCTCATCTATGCTGCGGCTACAACTTGGGATAAGATTTATTTTCCAGCATGACGGTGACCTGTAGCATACAGCAAAAACCTACACAGACCATCTTAAGGAACGACAGGGTGAATGTTCTGCAGTGGCCGGTAGGGATGAGCGATATTTCATCGTCTACGATGTATCGTCAAAAACATTCCCCACGGTATCCCGCCATAAAAACGATAAATTCCCATAGATGACGTATATGTGTGCGCGACACACTCGTAGCAGGAATACTGACAAATTGACGATGGCGGAAGGCGGAGCAGATGCGCCGGGCAGCGAGGAGCTCCTTCCTAAACGAGGCTCCACCTCCGTTATCTGGTTTGGTTTGAACCCCTTAACGCCTGAATTGATTTTTCAGTTATCCTCTAATATTGGCCTGTATTCCATTAGCGGCCGGGTCTCCAACATTGGCCGGTCT